>PVJO010032434.1:0-13211 GCA_004026905.1 Hystrix cristata | reverse complement strand
CTTATCTTAAATATGTCATTATGGTTTTAAAAACCAGGTATATTTGTAATTTAGAAATAATTGATTCTTTTATCATAAAGTTCTGTAATGCTTCCTAACTTGATCAATACATTTGTAGGGATATATTTTTGTAATTTTCAACAATTTCTTGAAAAACCTCGATTAATTTGCATTATTACATGCTCAATGTCTTCTCTAGTTTTAGGAATGAAGAATGAACTTGTCAGTTCCTAGCTAATGCATTTGTAACATTGCATAAATTGCCATTGTATTAGTTTTTTTAAAAAATATATAGCTCAAATATTCCTTATATTAATGGGTATATTTAATCTATCTGCTTCTACAAAAGCTCTGTTAAAAAGTTGAAACAAGATCGTAAATGTATTGACTTGGCTTGTAATTCTGTTGATGGATTATTGTAATTTCTGAGAATATAATATTAAATACATAAATTCAGAATTGTATTTGTGGATTTTTTTTTTAAATTAAATAAGAACCCTTTATTATTGTAAGTCATATTTTTGTCTAAAGATCTGCTTTATTTACCAGAAATATTACAGTAGTTTTGTTTTTAGTTACTTTTGACTCAGATATAAATTTCCATAATTTTTTTTTCAAATTGACAATGTCTAATGCTTTAATTGGATCTACCTGGCTGAGTAAATTGAGTAAATTATCATAAAGATTGTTTTTCAGTCTGTCACAGTCCTACATGTACGTACTTGCAGATCTTATGCCTGGAGCAACGTCATACTACTTAAATTTCAGTGATATTTGACTTTTTGTTAAATTTTCAGTTACAAGTTCCTGTGCAATTTGCTTTGGTGTGAACTTGGTTCATCGAGCATACAAAGCATAATCCTGCTACCAAATTATTCCAAGTAACCCTTTTCCTGTCCATGACACAAGGTCAGCTTGCTCTCGTTCCGTATCCCTCAGCCCTTCAGGACTCATAAGTTTTGTAGGGAACTCATTTTCACCTTCTCACTGGCATGATATTGGTGTAAGAATTTCAGACTTTGGGAAAGACTTTGACACCTATCTGCACTGTTTGAATTTAATAACTGTTAAATACTCTCTATATGGGTTTATTCTTCATTTCTTGATCCTGGAGACTTTCCTTTCTTACTTGTGAACTTGGACATACACTGGAAAGTAGTCTACTAGGTTTTATCTATCCTATAATTGTTCGAAAGGCTGGAAGATGTTTCAAAACTCACATAGAGAGAAAAGGAGAAAATTAAATGAAGACCACCAGAACAGACTAGTCTCTCTGTTCTACAAATGACAAATAACTCTCACAGTTTCAGCAACTCACTCAAGATGATATCACCAATAAGTGGTATGTGTAATATCTATCGTGCTTTAAGTTTTAATAATTCCATATTCTAGTTGTGTTATATTAATAGTAAGTTATAAAAATAGAACATTATATTATAAACTATTTAAGGTTAAGTAGATTAGTTTGAGCTCTTTCCTTATCCATTCACCAAATTATAAAATTTAAAATACAAAGGTATATAAATATATGTATTCTTCTTTTTCCTATGTCAATACATCTTTATTCTTGTATTTTTAGCAAACTAAAGAGCACATATATCTAGCATGCATATTTTAGTAAGCATGGCAATTAATGTATAAATTAATGTTTCATTAAAATTTATCAAGACTCAAAGTGTATACTTTAATTTTTTTTTTTTTTGCTATTTCCTTTATCTCCCTTTATTGAGATGGCAGTGATTACTCACTTCCTCAGGATTTCTGTCAGGGATAAATACAAGATAATTAAAAAGTTAAGAAAAATTCTTAAACACTTGAAGTGTCAGTTCAAGTCTGTGTTTCATACAATTATGTCATTCTTGAAGAAGAAATAAAAGAAAGACACTCATTAATGATAGATGGATTACTCTAATTGATTTTTTCAAATCAGTTATTGTCCACTAAGAGATTACAAAAATATTATACCTGAAAATATTTCTATGTTACTCTAAACGGCTCAAAAAACATTTATGGCCAAGTTGATTGACAAGCAGGATCAACGTCAGGGAAGCAAAAATGGGAGGAAAGGAATTTAGGTAGAAGGAAGCAAAGAAATAGGAAAGTGTATCATACAGGCCAGTCAGTATTTGATTTAAATTGATGCTGCATATTTAATATCGCCATCTCCTGAAAGCTGATATATCCTCCCTCTAGGGGAAAAAGAATCTCTTACAAGAAAGATTTTTCCCCCTCTCCACCTCTCCTCATTGTTGAAAGTTTTCGTTAGAGGAGATTAATGTTTCTGCCTTTCCACGTTGTACCTCTGTGGCTAACAAGTGTTAAGGGAGTAAGCAGCGCCTCTCATATTATTTCTGTCCTCCACACTTTTTGCAATAAGGAACATCTATATACATGAAAACAGTATGACTTACATGCGTTCTTGAGGATGTATTTACAAATCGATCCAGAGCGTTTTCATCGTGTCTTCAGAATGATTTAGGTAAAAGAACTCTTAAACAGTGTTTTTCACTGTTGAGGGTGAAAGTAATATTTATCATTTCTTTCCTGCAGTAGCCACTGTAGTTTTTTCCCCAAACCTAGGCTGCACGGCACATGGCTTCATTTGATTTGGAAATTGGTTTTCTTTTTTTTTATTATTTTTTTCTTAGTGCTGGGGATCGAACTCAGGGCCTTGTGCTTGCAAGGCAAGCACTAACCACTGAGCTAAATCCCTAGCCTGGAAATTGTTTTTCTTATTGGAGTGTCTGAAACCTTCAGAGCCAAGACAGTTGAGTCACAACCTTGTAGATGTGTCCACTTGTCATTATCACTGGGTGTTATAAAAAAGATTTTTTAGTACATATCCTGAGACACAGTCACATTACCCCGATCTTTTCCGAACTGAGTACCTCACCAAAATGTTGCCTTCATTTTTACTTAATGATTCATTGGAATAGGGAGCTAAGTGATTAGGTTATAAGTGGGCATCTAACTGTTCTCCCTGGCATAAGAGCTGTCCAAAGAGCCAAGAACTTCCCACAGAAGAATCTCTTCTTTGTTTCTCACATGTACCACCAATATAAACCATAGATTCTGTCCAGGTCTTGGCTTAAGACATTTCACATGTGGATGTTATTTGAGTAATAATGGAAATATTGGCAGGGGAGGAATGAATTGAATCAGGGAAACGAATACAGTCAACAAAGAATACATTACCAAATCATCTACCTTTTTGAGTACCTGAATTTAATCTTAACAACAAAACACTTGGAAAAATATCACCCAAGGTGCAAAAATATAGAGTATCAATGAGGGTATTAACCCTTCCATCTTTGACTGAGGCTTCCTTTTGTAGGTGAGTGTTAATTCAAAGGAACTATAGGCATGCCTTTCACACAACTGTGGAGAACGCCGGCAGGCAAAAAGATAAAGATACTGATACTTAAAACTTCTAGAGCAGGCCAATGGGGTGAGAGGGATCCAAGAATAATTTGAAGACTCTTAGCAGTGTCTGTTTAAGTGCATGTACTGCATCCTAAGAAACAGCAGGATGCTGTCACTAAATTGGTACTCTAACTGCATGTTTAACAGATCACCATGCCATATTATTCTGTTGAATGTTTAAAGTACGTGGTAAGAATACTAGAGTCTGTTGATACATATACTCTCTCATCAACTCCACTGTAAAATGTGTCTTTTGGCCAGAGTCAGTGTTGCATGAAATAGTTTGGGATTAGATCAAGCATTCCTGAATGCTTGAATGACAGAAACACTGTAAGCAGGGAAGACAGAGCCATGTCAGAAGAAGCATGTGTTCTGGTTAATATGAATCATTCCAACCTAGGAACATGTTTGTAATGCGATGCACACCCCAGAAATTGGCTGAATGCGTCCTCTTGAAGGATAGGAATGTGTCCGCCTTTGATCTTGCCAGCTTGTATATTTTGCAGTGCAAATAGATACACTTGTCTCAGTGAAAGAGAGCCTGCGATTCTGTGGTCATGCATGTCAGCTGTCCCTGCCACAAGGGCTATTCTGTCCATTAGTCCCCGTGCAAATTCTCAAGCTGCAGAGGACAGAGTTGACATAAGCAAGGACTGCCAACCTATAAATCTGATTGCCTAAAACCATCTCTGTAGTCAGGGATCCATAGTAAGCATTAGCATGCGACATGAGGATCCAGGGATACAAGTTCTCTACTCGGAAGAATCCCATGTCCCTCAATCTGATATCTACCGGATTATAAATGCCCCATTTCTCTAGCTCTCCTCCTGCTCCTGCAATTTTTTTTTTTTTTTTTTTTAGACATCCTCTGCCCAGGTTGCTACAGTGCCAGGCTAGTTTCAGTCTTGCGATCATCATGCTCCACCTCCCAGGTAGGTCGCCTGTAATGGTGTCCATCACCACTATGGCTGCACTTTTCATTCTTATTCCTTCCATTGGCTCACTGACTCAAAACATTTGCAATGCCCAGGAATCCATACAATTAAAGTCACTCATCCATTCCTTAGAAACTAAACTACCAAAAGTTATTTTAAAACTCTGGAACTGATTTTCATCACTGTTCTTTATAACCTTCGATCAGTGAGAGTGTAATGTGGCTAACAACCCATTTTCCATCAGTGCCAACACAAGATGCTAAGACATTTGTGTCTCAGGCGCAACTCACTTCTTCCTCTGCCAGTTGATTACGGCAGGCTTCTCCTTAGTCCCAATTGCAGAGCAGAGCACAGGCAGGTACTTAACCAAAGAAGGACGCCGTAGTCTAGCACACCAAGGCACGCCTCTTTCTTCGGCTTCATTGATCTATTTAGGACTGACCCACATTATAGGGTTTCCATGTTTCTGTGTAACATCATCATACACGTCTACGTGTTTTACTCAATTATCTCTTTTTATATAACTTTTTTGTTCTAGGCACAAAGTAACCCTGAGGCTCAGAATAAGTCTCTTAGGACCTAGAGATAGCATTTTCTGTATTTTTCAAGTAAATTTAAAAAGTACAGATAAAACAAAGAAAACTTAGAAGCTAAATATACAAAATCCTAAGATACTATAAATCATTACTAGAGCAGTCGCCTAAATATAACCTCTATTAGTCTCCCTCTTAATTACTCTATATTTCACTGTATAATTTTTAATTTTTGTCATATTGAAACACCCAGCAGTGCTCTTTGATTCAAGCATTTTTCAGCTGACAGTTTTCTTAAATATTACATTTAAATGCGTAATAAATTATAATTCATGGTTTTAGATTCATTTCTAAAGTTAATTTTACCTTTTCAGGTTTCTTCAGATTAGTTCACTCTTCCTTTATGCCATTATTTTCAAACATCACATATGGATTTTTTATGACAACTTTTTAAAACTACTTGTTCTTTTTATTAAGTCCTGTAAAATAAGTACATCTGAAATCAATTCTAATTTTTAGTTTCCAAGTATATTATTTAAATAATCATACTCATTTTTTTGTGATAAAAATTAAGAAAGAATAAGTTTAGTAGAGTAAAAATTGAAATTCTGCTAATTCGTGATTTTGAAAAATTAAATCATGAATCTTTCTTCTTAAACTAATTGAATGAAAAATTACTTATTCATTAATCTGTTAAGAATGAATAAGAGAAAAATTAATGCTCAGTTTTATATCTATTTGAGTACATGAGAAAACGTATTCATATAATGAACTTTAATTAATATTAACTTGAACTATATTTCAATTTAATTGTAGGGTGAATTTTTTATATTTGTGAACATATCACTCTCCTTCTTGATTTTCAATAATTTCAAAAATTTCAACAAGAAAATTTTTCTTTCCTCTACTAATTTATCCTTGTGAGTAGCTAAACCAAATTTATGAATGATAATATTAACTTGAACCTGAAAGAATGGCTTTCACACCCTAGAGTGCTATTGAATTGGTGATTTCCATCTGATTTCCAAGGCTCTCTCTACTAATTCAAGATTTTTTAAAAGGATTATAATTATAATGTCTCCTGCATATTTCCATAAACTCTTATGAGCCTCTGACATCCTTTTGTTATCTTACTTATATTTTAGGTGTATTAGAAGTTTATACTTCATTTTCTTTAGTGTTTAGTGTGGGGCCAACAACTTTAAAATTTTTAGGTCTTGTAGACAGTAGGTTAATGTGATAGTAAAGAGACAGCCAAGATTTATAATGTGTGTCTTAGACATGTGCCTAACTATTCTAAATTCCTCATACTCACTTAATTTTCGTGACCCTAACAGGTATATAACAGGTATGCAGATATGAAAATTATCTGCATCTGAATAAGGAAACTGAGTCACAGAGGAACACGATCAAAATTATATATCAGGCTAACTGAAGGTGAGGAATCAATGTTCGGTAGTTTTCCTTCAAACTCTAAATCTTTACCATTAGAGCTCTCACAGTTAATAGGGGTTTTGTCAGTATTCAGTTTTGTGGCCTTCAAACAGTCAGAATTTTTTTCTCTGATATTGTGTGTATGTTTGTGTGCATACTGGAGATAATAATGTTTAACCCATCTAGTAGCTCATGTCTGTGAATTTTTGACAATGTGTCCATAAAATGAAGAACAGCTTCAAGAACTTATTTCCTATCCTGTCCCAAAGCAAGGAGACATGAATGGGATGAGAGTGCCAATATGTTCTACCAATTATGAGTCATCACTTTATAAGTTATTCTTTGAAAATTAAAAGAAAATCATTTTCTTACTAATTGCACATTTAGCAGCTATTCGTCTGGCTTAATATAAAGAATGCAGAATTACTATAAGATAAAGAAACTGGAACTAAGTCCTTTCTTCCTGGTACAGTAGTATGTGGGAAAATGAATGCTTTCTGATTATATAATCTGTCATGCATTATTCAACAATGAAGAATTAAACTAGCTTCATGTAAATCATGTATGAATATTTAATCAAATTTTAAATCTCTTTTGCTTGGGGATAAGAATGAGAAAATCTTTTGGACTATTGCTTAGTAAAATAAGTAAAAGTATTCCAATTCTTTAGATGTTAAAAATAAATAAGGAAGGCTGGGGATTTAGCTCAGTGGTTAGAGTTCTTGCCTTGCAAGCACAAAGCCCCGAGTTTGATCCCCCCCACCAATAAATAAATAGATAATAAATAAAGAAGGAAGCACTGAGAATGTGTGTCTACTGACACTACGATCATAAGATGCAAAATGAACTGTATTCTAGTGTCAGACCTCCAAGGGATCTTACATCATCATTTATTCTTTGTTTTGTTTTTGTCTTTTTATTTTTTTTGAAGAATGAATTATGGACAAAGTAAACAAGATGGGGATATAAGAAACAGCAGGCATAACTTCGATGACAGTATTTTTGGCATGTAGTTTTCTAAGCAGATTTCAGATAGAATGGGAAAATAATGCATCATGTTAAAACAATGAAAAATAAAAAAAAAATCAAAAGAACAGCTGCATCATGAGCTCAAGACAAAGTACATGTGTATATTCTCTGATCTGTAGCTTATCTGATACTTAGAATTTTTTATATTAAAATTTCTTTCCTTCTATTCTATGAATAAAGTCTAGCACAGAAAATGATATACTCTGAGTTCTGTGGCAAAGATCACACTGAAATTCTGGCATATGAGTGAATGTTCAGTCATTTTAGAGAAGCACCTACAAGAATGTGGAAAAAAATTCTAATGTACCAGATACTTTTACTATGATGGAATTATATATGCTGAATATACACATATTTATATAATCTATAGAATAAAATATGATACAAATAAAAGTATGAATAAAATAAGGGTAATGCATTAAAACAACTATAATATATTAGATGAAGTTAGAGTTAAAGAGGTGATAGGGCCTAAATCTGCTTGTTATGACACATTTGAGAAATACTGATTGCAAAGCATTATGAGAAACAAGCAAAGTAAGATGAGGAAATGGTGTGTGTCAAAGTGTGTGGCTGATGGAGAGCAAGTGGTGGGAGTGGATCAATTCAGTGGAATAATACTGAGATTTCCATAGAGGAAAAACATGGTTTTATACTTTTATATTCTTGTAGGATTTCTACCTGTAGACTTGACAGCTATGAAAAAATGTGTTGAGTGTATAGGTCACAGACAACAGGTTTTTCTTTTTAATGAGGCTTTTCATTTGTCTTTCACTAGTCATCTGCCTCTGACATTCATCATGATTAAGATCTTCATGTTTCATGACAAATTCAAGCAATCAGGACAGTATATGGGCAAAATTATATCCAAAGAATTTTCTCCATGAAGTAAGCAAGCAAATAATAATACTTAACAGAGGCAAATAGGACATTATCCTGTAGCTCTTAGCTAACCTTCAGCATCTTTATTTGGCATAGGAATTCTTGCACGCACAGACCAAAATAGACTGATGTCAATAATTTAGAATTGTCATTAACTGTACTGATATTTTCAGCAACAAGAAAAATGTGATTTTACAGAAGTTAACCATGAGGACATATAAATTTATATATGCATATATTATATATACTCATATATAAAATATGATATACATTACATTACATATAATAAAGGATAGATAATGTGTTTTATAATAAGCTATATAGTATATATAATCAAGAAGTATATATAAGTAAATTAAATAAAATTAAATTTTGTTTTGTTTCGCTTTTGTTTGGTGATGTTGAGTAAAGGTATAGTCTTGTATATGAGTTGTAACATATTTTTTGCCACAGATAAAATTAAAATTGTTTCCAAAAGATAAATTCACTTCCAGATTTTTTTAGATTTACTGTGAGGATGTTTAAGCAATTGAGTTCCATGAGAATGAAAAAGCAAACAAAGAAAGTGCTTTATTATCAGTGACGTGGTACCACACAGTTCATGAGTAGCTAACAAATTGACTAATATCATTATGAAATGTAAAAGGTTTTGCCAAGCACTTTAAATAACATTATTACAAAATTAATGCTATATAATATAATACATTGGAATATATTATTGATTTGTTATGAATTATACTTTCATATAAATGGGTATGTAGAAGTATTTATATTTTACATACCACACTTTAAGTTGTGCTTTAAAATCAAGTTTAAATATGCCATTATTATTATCATTATTATTTCCTTACTTTCTTTAGAGGACAAACAGTTAAACATAATCTTCAAGCTTGCCAGTGGTATTTTGTTGAGTAGTTTTAAGAGTAAAATGAGAAAATAGGCATTTTCCTCCTACGTAGTTTAAAATTTATAATGTAGGTATGTCTTCTGCATAGCAAAAGATATAATTAGTAAGAATTTAAAAGTCTCCAAATAAAAATTGTATAGGAATTCCAGCCAAAGTACTTAAATAGGATCTGAGCTAAATCTTGACAACAATTTGGCGTTAGAGTAATTCTACCATTCTCTGTATGTCTAGCATGGTATGAACAATGGACATTGAAGATGAAAGTTGGAAACAAAATTCAAAAGAGAGAAGCAAAATTAGAATCTCAGGGATTTTCTAGCAGAATAATATCCAAAGAGGTATTAAAAGGGCAACTCTGTGTGTGATGGACCCACAACATTCATTTTAAGTCTGTTGTGTTATTGTAGCCAACAAGAGAGAATGCTATTGAAAATTAATGCATGAAACTCACGAAGCAGAAACGAGGGAAAAAAGAAAAAAAGAAGGATCTCAAGTAGAAAAGTAAAACTTTTGAAGCAAATGAAGGACAAGGAAAAATGAAGGAGGATAACCCAGTAGTGCCTCAGTTTACAAACACTTCTGTTTGTAAACAATTTTATTCACAAACAAAAGCATTTGACAAAAACTTGCTTCTGTTTGTAGATTCTGCAGGGTTGTCTTCCCCACACAAGCATAAATGCAGCCGTCTTCCCCCAAATCGTAAAACAAATTAAGTTTGTAAACTGAGGTACTGCTGTATTGTACCTAAAACCCAATCAGCAGTCTTAAAAATAAATATGAACGGATTAATAATATTAAGATTCTAGCTGTTTTAATTAATTAGATTTCTTTAAGCAACCAGACTCTCCAATCCTCAGCTAATTCCACTTTTTTTTTTCTAATTCCACTTTTGATGGAAGATAGTATGATAAGAAGACGTGTATGTTCTTTTCAGTTAAGTTTGTCTCATATTGGAGCATTAAATGCCAGGAAATTCCATTAGAAATAGAACATGCATTCAGTTAAAAAGTAGTTTCACAGTTTCAGGAAGGAACCGGGTGATGCTGGTTCTGGCAAATCTTGAGAGCTTCCAATGAAACAAACAGCTGCCTGCAGCAGGCGTACTGTAGTTCACCACCGCTGGTCCTGGGCCGTGACCGCAGACATGCTAAGTCTCATCACCTTCATGAAACCACGTTGTTAACTACGGCTTTTAGTGCTTTAATGAACTTGGAGAGAATCAGTAAGACTTACAGCTAATTTGAAAGTGTTTGATCATTAGCAATATGATTTAGGAAAGGTTTTAATCTATTGACAAGAAATATTTTTTGAATGTTTAGTCTAATCAGTGCACACATCGCATCATTGTTTATTGAAGAGAAACTGATCAATTCATTAGTATATTAGAAAAAGGTTGTGAACTTGGATTAGAAGGAAATGTCTGTTATGTTTTATTATGTACTTCCCATAAATTACATAATTGCATTCACATATTATATATATGCACGTATTTATAATCCAAATTTTAGTTTTTATCTTTGAGAAATAGGAGATAGTAACTGTCTGGTGGATAGCATAAAATTGTTCTTGCAATATATCCTTCTAGCATAGAAATATTGGAAAATGAACTAAATATAAAAAATTACCTTAAAGCCAAGAGCCAGGTTGTACCATATCAATGAGATGAGTTTGTACATCTGTGATTTCCAAATGAGGCCGTGAGACATGGCAGAGAACTACAGATATCATTGTGCGGAACCAGTGCACACTTGATGGCTGTGAAGACCTTAGAGACTGATGTGTTGGAGAATAAAATCATGTGATATATTTATCTACACCCCAAGTGTATCCGCTCAGGGGATGTGAAGATGGTCTCTTTATAGGCCACTAAAAATGTCACTGGTACAGGGAAGATCTGTCCTGTAGAAAAGACATTGTTCTGGGGGCAGAAGATAAAAGTGCTGCCATATACCCCTTGATCAGCAGTAATAGAGATTCTCATGGCTTACAAAGGTAAAATGGAAACAGTTCACAACAATTAAATACAGATGCAGTGATTTTTTTGAACCAGGAAGCAAAAAGTTTTGAAATAATCAGGATAATCTGACCAATAATAATAGACCACGTAATCTCTAAGAAAATATATTATCCTGTTAGGATTGTCATTTATTTACTGATCTAAAACAAACAAAAAACCCACAAGAACAAAACAAAAGCTTCAATGCCTGGTGAGGAGAGGATCCCAAGGAAAATTATCAGGTGGAGCTTTATTGCACCACACCAAATTTCCATAGCTGAACTCTTAAAACTGAAATCTTTTGAATTTGTGGAAAGACATACTCTGGTTGAGGACTCTGCACATTCATCTGAAGTGTATCCTACATCTTTTTCCACTCTTGCCCTAAGAGATCTACTTTGATTTACTGGAGCAACTCACAGTAGAACAAGTCAATTATGTACTTCTTGGAATACTTCGGCACTGGCTCCACATGAATTCTGTTCTCTCGGATCAATGTGTTTCTTTGATCGGTGTGAAGGATTATGAGGCTGAGTGATAGAGTTTATTCTCTTTGTGCACCCTAAATGTGGTTTTCCCCAGTTCACGAGTATGTGCTTAGAATATAAATGCTCAGACACTGACCAAAGTCCCTAAAGCGCTTCCTCGTGGAGTGCAATTGCTTGACAACCTAACAGAGAGACTTTGGTGCTTTCTGTACTTATCAATATAGTAAATCAAAAGCGATCGCGAAGCACTGGAGGCTTCACAGAATGCAGTTATTATAAAGGCATCAAAGAGACAGAAAAAGTGGTCTCAGTCACACCTTTTTTATCTTACCTTTTGACCTGTGCAAGAGAAAAATTACTCAAAAATAATAAAGGATTCTTACAAACTTAATTAGGTGGCACACTCATATTTATTTTTATTGCAACAAATTTACATAGTCCATAAAACTTCTTATGTTGTGAAACATGTTCTTTCTTTGTTTCCTCATGACCAGAAGAGCATATGGCATTTGGTAATCTCATGACAGAGCAATAGTTGGCTTCTTGGCCATCAATTGGTCTGCAGCGACCTTAAATACTTCATCATACCATAGAAAATGATTTTCTTTTGCCACAAAGTCCTATTGCTGGCAAGGACCTGCCCGGTTTCCGCAAGACGCCTGGGACGGCGCAAGCAGCCTTCTAAACAGGAGAATACAGCAGGCTGAGGTGAGACAGGCTCGCAGGCAGTCTACGGACACGCCCACACGCCCAACATACCACCAGGGGCGCGGAGCCCGCCGCACACCACAGGGTCTGGATCCATCAACATATCAACATATATGCATAAGGTTGGGGACTCAACACAGGTAACACTGTCTTGTTTTTCCCCCCAGACTTTATTTTTGCTGTTGTTTTTTTTTTTTTGATTGTTTGTATGTTTGTTTTCTCTTCCTCTTTCTTCTCCCATTGTCCCTCTTTTAGCTTTTTTCTTTGTTACTTTCTTTTCCGTTCCCCTCCCTGAAATCACCATTACCAAGTAGAGCCGACCATGACCTTGTCATTGAAGATAACCCTGGAGGACTAAAGGTCATAAGATCCAAGAAACACATATACCCAGAAGAAACTACAAAACAGACATTCCCGAGGAGGACGCTATTACCTATCTTTTTGTAACTGCATACAAAGAAAATATCAAACCAACTCTGAGAACAAACTAAGAGGGGTAAAGTACATATGTATACAAAGAAAATGACCAGACATAGAAGCAAAACGCAACCCCAGACCCCCAGCCCAACCAGCATAAATACAGAGGACAATGACATCGAAGATGTTAGAAGTCACCCAACCAAACTCTGAGATGATAGCAACAGAAGTTCAAAAACAGATAGGCACAGCAATAGAGAACATCAGGCTAGAGGTAATAGACCAGGTCAGGAAAGAGATGACCAACATAATGAAAGATTTGCTTAGTGAGTTCAGGGTAGACACAGATAAAAAAACAGAGGAACTAAGAAAAACGATTGAAAATTTGAATATACAAATTAGCAAAGAAATGGAGCCCATGAAACAGATCCAAACAGATATCCAAGAAATTAAAAACTC
>PVJO010032433.1:0-13213 GCA_004026905.1 Hystrix cristata | reverse complement strand
GACTATAGACTGAAACCTCTGCAGACTGTGAGCTTATAAACCTTTCTTCCCCTAACTTTGGGTGTCGAGTATTCTGTCCCAATAACGAGAGAAAAGTAACTAAAACAAGGGCACAGACCACTCGCTAGACCTTCCCAACAAAGCGCAAAATGAGCCCCAAATGATCAAGTTGATGTTTTCATACTTAACTGCTTGATAGAGACTAAAACTCTAAAGAAGAAAACAAAATCTTGATACTCAGTAACCTAAGTTTCAAAATTTCCTGTATCCCCAGCAAATCAAATACAAGAGAACATCAGAAGGGTCCTTCACCATGATCAAATTGATTTCATCATAGGCAAGGAAGCGTGGCTCAACATATGCAAATCAATAGGCATAATATGTCACATCAATAGAATGACAAGTCAAAAATCATACCATCATCTCAAAAGATGCAGGAAAAGCATTTGGTAAAATTCAACATCTCTTCATGATAAAAGCTTTGAACAAATTAGTTATAGAAAGACTGTACCTCAGCATAATAAAGTCTCTATATGACAAACCTACCGACAATGTCATATTGAATGGAGAACAGCTGAAAGCTTTTCCTCTGAGATCAAAAACAAGATGAAGGCATCTGCTCTTGTCACTCTTATTCAATAGTACTAGAGACTTTAGCTAGAGTAATTAGGCAGGAGAAAGAAATAAAACGCATGCAAATAGGACGGGAGGAGGTTGAATCGTCTCTCATTGCAGATGATATAATTCTATAAATAGAAAAACCCAAAGACTCCACCAAAAGACTACTAGAATTGATGAGCAAATTTAGTAAAGTAGCATAATACAAAACCAACATACGAAAATCAGTAGCTTTCCTACACACCAATAATGAATTTGATGAGAAAGAAATCACAAGAGCAATCTCATTCACAACAGTTACCAAGAAAAGAACATCCAGGAATAAAATATAACCAAGGAAGTGAAGGGCTTCTACAACATGAATTCCAAATACCGATGAAAGAAACTGAAGACACAAACACACAATCGGAAAGACCTTTTGTGTTCATGGATCAGAAAAATTAATATTGTTAAAATGTCCACACGACTCAAACTGATCTACAGACTCAACACCATCTCCACCAAGATAATAGCCTCATTTTTCACAGAAATAGGAAAAACAATCCTAAAATTCATATGGAGTACAAAAGACCCTAAATAGCCAAAATAATCCTGAGCTTAAAGAACAAAGCTTGAGGCATTAGAGTACCTGGTTTCAATATGGAGCCATAGCAACAAAAACATCCTGGCATTGGCATAAAAACAGACACAGAGACCAGAATAGAGATCTCAGAAATGTAGCATCTACAAGTCAACTGATTCTAAACAAAGTTGTCAGAAATGCACTGGAGGAAAGACAACCTCTTCAACAAATGGTGCTGGGAAAACTGGATGTCTACATGCAGAAGATTGAAACCTGACACTTACGTCTCACCTTGTGCAAAACTCAACTCAATATGGAGAGACAGAAAAAGAAACTTGAGGCATTGTCCAACCAAGGGCCTGGGAAGATAGAGTCTTCATCTACTAACTTCTAGCCCTCCGTGGGGACATTAATAAGCCATTTTGCTTGTGAGTTGAGCAGATTCTCTCTGCCCAGCCCCCTTCCTCACCCTCAGTGGGAGAAAACCTCAGAAAGGGGAGCAGGAGGACAGGGGAACTTAGACTGGGGAGCTGTTGCCACCATGACTGGCTGCTGAACTCATCAGGGAATGGCGAGGAGACGGAGTAGGGGGTCGGTGAGGAAGGCGGGACCCACCCTTCTCCTTATCATTTGTATGGGCAGCCAGAGAAAAGAGAAATAGCATCATGTCTTCCTCTGGATTACTGCCACTGTGCTATTGAGGCTCCCCCACCGCCCTGTCTTCAGGCACTTCTGGAAGTTGTAAGAGAACATCTGAGAACTCACAACAAAGGACTCACAGTGACAGGAGCGCGTCGGCCGTGTTTCTTCTCCTTCTCCATCTGCCTTGGCAGCATCGCTCAGGAAACCTCAGCCCTTGCTGCCATTGTTGTTTCCCATCGATGGCATTGTGAAGGTCCCATAGTGTCCTTTTCCTACTTCCTTCACCCGTGACCACCACCTCTCACACCCCATGTCCCTCTCCCCGCCATAACACTCCCAGGGGAAGATGACATCGGAATTCCGAGGTCTAAGGCAATTTGGAGTGAAAACCGCAAGTTAGATTGAAACAGGCCCATGGAGCTGGCCAGCGGACCAATGGCGAGAAAAGATTTTTCTGAACCATCGGTACGGTTTAATCCCTGCCACATTTCAAAGGGTATTCTGTTACTATCCTCACCCTACAGAAGGGGAGCGAGGTTCAGCGAAGTCAAGAAATTTGTCCAAGATCACAGTGCTGGTTAGAATTTCCTCCCGAGTCAGGCTTAGTCTGAGACCTGTCTTTAGCCACCCTCCAAACATAAGCACCCCCTTTGTCCTGGCTGTGTTCCACGTTCTAAGGGACAAGCGCCCAACAGCCGGAACCGCCAGCCCCACCAGTGCTTGAGGGTGAGCTGAGTCTTGGGTGTGAAGTGTGACTCTACCGAGCTCTGGGGTGTCCTGGTTGCAAACACTTCCCAGTATCCTCTAACTCGAGGTTAGAGAGTGATCGCTAGCAGGTGGAAAGCTCCTAGGGTGCTTTGCATTCATTTCTATGCAATATATAAACTTCCTTCTTCTTATCTCATTCATAGTTAATGAATAACCTGGGAGCCATGAAGAGTATCATTCCGGACTTCCTTAGGCACGGTGGCCGGATGCCCACAGACTGTTTCTTGCTACCCAGGGCCCTTATCTACACGGCTGCCGGGTACAGCCCCGAGCTTGACCTCGAGTGCGCAGGCTGTCAGCCCTGGCTTCTCGTCTTGGCCAGCAGAATGGGTCCAGGCTCAGGATTTCCTGAACGAGTCCTTAATCGGAGACAAGAACACACCTCACATGTGCGCAAAGATTCCACGTTTCCAATCTTGGAGGTTTTCCTGAGTTATCAAGATCTCTTCTCTTCTGACATGACAGTTTCGTCTCTGTCTCGGACACCTGGAGCTCTCCTGCCATCCCAGGACAACCTTGAATTCTGAGCTGCCCAAAGGCCTCTGGGATAAACAACCCCGTGGGCTCCAGAAGGGTCTCACCAGGAAGGGCAGAACAGACACAGTCCGACCCTGAAACCATCGCATCTGCTGTATTAGTATGGAGGATTGCAACAACATTAAAATGACTGCTAGTTTCTTATATTTGAAGATTATAAATTTGAACCCAAATCTCAGTGAGATCTTTTCACAAGTGAAGTATTTAGTCACTCATTTTTTTCTGCTTCTATTGAAGACACAAATTATTTCAGTTTTGCAGGGGGAAAAAAAAAGCAAATACCTCATTGTTTCTCTGGTGTGAGAAACTGAAAGTGTAAATAAAGACTAAAATGTATTATATTGGAAAAGGGAAGAAAGTGTCCAAAGAGGAAAGGGAACAAGGGAGGGGGAGGGGAAAAGGAACAGAAGGACAAAAGAAATAAGAAATAGAAGGAAAAAATGGAAACAAAGCTTTTGTAAATAAGGAGGAAGGAGGAGGTGAAGGGAGGGGAGAGGAACGGGAAAAAAAGAAGCAACCAGGTATCCCACGTACATGTACAAATCCCCTGTGATGAATGTTAGCACTATGTACATCTAAAATGTACCATTAAAATAAAACTGAAAAAAAAAAAACTTTACCACAATTTCATTGTCAGGTTTATTAAACTGTCAACAACTATTTGAAAAATTAGCTGGCATAAGCCATGAAATGAAAGTCCTTATTGAGATAGCTATAAGAATGTAAGTATTTTCAAGAAGCTAAACTTGAGTAGCAAGAAACTTCATACAAAAAGAGCCACCTATCCATATATCTATAAATGCAACTCTCACGTCAAGCGGGAGCCTACAGTCTGGAAAGGCACGTTCTTGGGTCAGTGAGGGCAGCTGGGAGTAAGCACTACCATCCCATGAAGTTTGGCCTGACTTATCATTTAATTTACACCTGGAGAAAACTGAATGCCCAGAAGGAAAAAACCAACTTGAGAAACACTGATGCTCATCATTAGATTACTCAGTAAAGATAACCCTTTTTCCCTTCAGGAAATAAAACAAATATTGTTTACTCTTAAAAGCTTTATTTTCACATTCATGTTCTTTGTAGAAATGTCAATGAATACTTAAACATATTGCAAAATCAACACTGAACAAGGCCTTATGGTTTAAAAAAAGACATCAAATATCCAAGGGATATTTGGAACGTGCAGAAAGTCTCAAAGCACGAACATGAGAAATGTTGACTGCACACTGCAAAACCATTTCAATAAACAGCTGCTGGCTTTCTTCCAAAGAGCGACAAAACCAGATGTGCACCATTCTCCAACTCTGAAAGACGTCATTGTCCATGGCTGGCCCCGCAGCTGGTGGCTGCAGGGCCTGAGCGATATTAACACAGCAGCTGGGGAACATCCACCTTCGAGTTAAACCCAGCTAACTAGGTTTTGACGTAGGTAGAGTGCACATGTAGATACAGTCACACTCTTAATTATTTTACAAATCAGATATTTTAACAAGGGGTCTTTAACATGGGAAACAATAAATAAATAAACAGAAGCGCTCTCATCAGACCTGCTCAGACGCTGAAGGCCCCTGAAGCTATCCCTTCCTCTGCGTTTCCCAGGAGGCAGGTCGGGGGCCTGAGCCCCCAGCGCTGTGTCCCTCGCCACGAGAGCTGGAGTCGCCCCTGTGAAGAGAGATAGCCCGAAGCGGGGATCGGCGCAGGGTCGCTGCAAAGTCCACGAGAGTTAGAACCCACTTTCTAACGCACCATGTGCTCTGCCTTCCCGTGTGTGGGCCCCGAAGGAACCGGGCGGGTGTTTCCACCGAGCGCAGCGCTTCTAGCAGAACAGCACCGTGTGGACCTGCCGAGGCGGCGCTGCGCACTCAGGGTGGAGGAGCCGGGAGACAGGGCGCGGGAGAGGTGTAAGGAGACGAGTGGCCTTGGTGACCAGGTCAGTTATGGAGAGACCGACTCTGATCTGTCCCGCGGCTGCACCCGTTTCCCTGGTGGGACTGCAGAGTACAGATCCGACTCCAGCCCCGTGGCACTGAATCCGGTGCACCTGCTCGGCACTGTCTCCACCGGGCTCCGCACCATGCGGGCCTCCGGGTGTAGACAGACTTCGGGCTGCCCCGAGCGAGCGTCGCCCTGCGGGGACCAGGGGGCCGTGGACCGGGTCGGGTCGTGGGTCCGGGGAGGCGGGGCTCACACGACCTTCCCAGCACCGCCACCCACGCTGTGGTGACCCCGAGGTGCCGCCGGAGCAGAGCAGCTCGGAGCACGGAGCCTTGCGAAGGAGAGACAGCACAGTCGCTGTCCTCTTGTCCCCGCGTCCCAGTCCCACTGGCGCGAGCTGGGCGCCCCCAGCACCAGCTAACCCTGCCTGTGGCCCCGAGGGCCTGGGAGGGACGCTGTCGGTTCGAGCCCTGGGTGGGGGTGACCCCGGCGAGGGGACCCTGGACCGTGAGTCCCGCGCATCTGGCTGGAGGAGCAGAGAGCTGGGAGGGGAGACCCAGAGGACGCAGACTGGAGAAAGAGGAGGATGACAGGGGAGCAGAGGAGAGCCGGAGAGGAGGCGCTGCGAGGCCCCAGAGCGAGCTCGTTTCGGAGTCTTGTGACCCGACGCCCGTACGCTTTCCTGGAGAAATGCCAGAGAACCAGCCTGTCCAGAGGCCTTACACCTCTCCCGCGCCCTGACTCGGAGTCTTAAGTGCGACTCTCCGCTGCCCCAGGCCCAGGACCTGACCGCCTGCAGGGCCTCCCGGTGTCCCCGCACCCGGTAAACATCTCTGCACCCCGGATGCCCGAGGAGAAAGTCCACTTTTGCAAACAGCCAGCACAGATGAAGCACCTTACAAACGTCGTTAAATAAATGGAATTTTTTTCTCCCGGAAACAGAAAGTCAACCTGTAGTGAATCCTTTATAAAGGAAATTAAAAAAAAAAAAACTAGTGGAAAGGTTCGTTTTCCAATTTTGCTCTTCACATTTGGGTTTCTGTATGGACACCCCCACCCAACCCTCCCCAACCCCAGACAGCACCGAGTGGAGGGCTCTGTGACGGCCAGGCAGACCCCAGGGCTGTCCGAGATGGCCATGGTGCTGCCCTCACGGTGACCTCGGTCAGGAGTTGCCAGGAGAGCCGGCATGTGGTGCTGTTCTTAACTGCCACGGACAGGATGTGTGCTCCGCACCTTTTCAACAGTTTCCTCTCTCACATCTCCCAGGTTCCTGAATTCCGTAACAGAGAGGACACCAGAAAGGCACCGGCCCAGGGGAGTTGGAAGCAGCAGTGTCCCAAAGGTCTTCAGCAACTGCAAGTCATGGCAAGTAAATGCTGTGGACTTCTGGATTAAAAACAGTGTCAAAATTAAAAAGATGAAATGTGTTTCCAGCTTTCAGAAGGAAAGGCACGCATGGACTCCACTTGGATGGGATTTTTCGAACTGTTGAGATGAATCATTCTTTTATTTTGTCATCTCACTTTCAATCACTTCATCTGTAAAAAGAGACTTTGAATGAAAGACTTTCTGTCTTATTTAGTGGAAAAGATGTGCAAAATAGATGAGTATCTGTAACTACAATTCAGTATTCATCAGTATGAGTCTGACACAGAAACCAGGAAAATGTAAAAGAGATTAAAATTTATGTCTGGGAGGAGGAAATGAGAAATAATCTCAATCTTATAAAATACGCTACTAACTCATTGAAAATTTTTCTGATTACTTCTTATCACTCTGAGATTTGATGGGAAACTGGTCAGAAATACGACCGTAACTCTTGTTTTATTTTCTATTTGCAGTTGTAATATAGGCTTGTTTTATAAAGTCAGAAAGGCATGAAGAGATTTTTTTTCCCCCTCTGATCTAATCTGTATCTGTCCATGGCCCATTAGGAATGGGGTTTCTCAGCAGGAAGTAAGTGACAGCCCAGGGAGCTAACTTCACCCTAATTTACAGGTGATCCCCATCACTGGCATCGTTGCCAGACCTCACCCTCTCAGATCAGAGGCCACATTAGACTCTCACAGGAGCACAGACCTACAGTGAACTGCACAGGTGTGAGGTCTATCATCTAATGCCTGGTGATTTGAGTGGAGCTGAGAATGTGATGCTAGCACTCGGGAGTGGCTGCAAGTACAGATGAACATTAGCAGAGAGGTGTGACTGCACAGAGACCGTAAAGATCAATTGCTCACTGACTCATATCAAAACCCTGTGACAAACTGCAACTGGTGACAGCCCAAAATGAGATTACAGAGTACAATGGACATACACAACACACTTTGAGTGTCACCATCTCCCATCACACCCAGGTGGGCCGTCTAGTTACAGAAAGACAAGTTCACGGCTCCCACTGATTCCACATTGTGGTGAGAGGTAGAATTATAGTATATTGCAATGCAATAATAATAGAAATAAAGTGTTCAGCCAAGGTAATGTATTGGAATCATTCTGGAACCATCCCATCTCCCACTTCAGTCCCTGGAAAAATTATCTGCTGTGAAATCAGTCCCTGGTTCCACTGGCTTACAGGGCTCTGGGTCAATATGAAGCCTGCCTCTTCCGCTGCTTAGTTGCCACACACCCTGGGAAAATCTCTAACCTCTGCACCCACTCCAAGATGCAGGTCATTTATTTGATGCTTTTCTAACCACTTTACAAACCTGCCTCATCAAGCTTCCAAACAACCCCATCAAGTACATTTATTGTTATCTTCACTGAGCTTTAAGGATACAAGTAAAGAAACTGAGGTGCAAAGAGATTCAATAACTTTCTTAACACCATATATCCTTGAGTTTGGGAATCAAATCCAGGGGAAAATGGCTCTTGATCATTATGGATGATTTTTAAAAACTGTATTACATGATTAATAATTTCAGGAGAGGAGTGATTTTTAAAATCTGTTTCTCTTCCCACCCTATTTGAATGGTTTGAATTTCTTTATTCTAAAATGAAACAAAGCAAAATGGTTATACACTTCCAGAGTTTTGTTTCACCAACAGCATAACTCTGTCCTGTGGCATTTGTAAAGCTTGTTACACATTCTTAAAGTGCCCAATTATGAAAAGACAGTAACTTTCCCATGGAGAAAGCTGACAGACTACCCCTTCACCTCGTGATGGAGGCTAACACCGTCAGGATGATGACACACAGGGTGTCCTGCACCTATTGCACCTACGATTTCTGAGGCCGCTCCTTGGTGTTCTTTCTGAAAATTCACAATCAAAGTCAAATCATGAAAAGAATCCTTCAAACCCAAATCAAAAAATATTCATTAGCTGTATTCTTCAAAACTGTCGAAGTCATAAAAAGTAAGGAATAATTGAGAAACTATCACAGTGCACGGGAAACTGAGACTTGATAATTGACTGCAATCTGGTGCTTTGGACTGGATCCTAGAACAGAAAGAGAACACTAGCTGGGAAACTGGTGAGATCTAGATGAATTCTGGAGTGTGGTTAGAAGCTGTGTGCCAATGCTGGCTTCTTAGACCTGACGAATGGAACACGGGAATGCAAAATGCTCAGTGTGTGGGACGACGGGTGAAGGGGTCACAAAGACTCTACTATTTCACAACTTTTGTAAATTTAAAATTCTTCTAAAATAAAATATTTATGTTTCAAAAGTGTGTCTTTCTAAATAAATTTCAAAAAACACTGAGTTCAAATCAGCGGCCATGCATGCTCTGTCTCTAGCTTTTAGAAAGGAAATTCATGGTTTGAATTACTCAGGTATGAAAATCCCAAACTATCTGGACACTTCATCGTGCTTCCTGGGACTGAGTAGTTTGCCTGCAGCATTAATCATGCTGCCCAAATCTCGCATCCATTTCTTGTAACTGAAGAAAATCAGATATCATTTGCTGTAATGATCCCCAAGTCTACTCAAATCTGACGTAAATGAGAGTTCTCAGGGAGAGTCAGACTCTCTTTTACTGCAGGAGGCTTGCCAAGGAGCAGCAAGCATCTGCGGCCTGCGGAGCCTGACCCCTGGGAATAATGTCATCAAGGTCACCTGTTTTTGCAAATAACCTAAAACAGAAAGTTCTGTGGTTGTCATTTCTCCTTAATTCACCACTTGAACCCATGAAATTTCCATAAATCAAAACTCAGAATTTTTATAGTATAGCATAGCATAATTTTTAAGTATAAGGAAGTGGAAGAATCTTTAAAAAGACCCTCAGGGGACTAGGAGATAGAGGGAGCCAGAGGGAAAGGGAGAAAAAGAATGAAGATGTATTGTGTACATGTTCCAACTCCCCATGACAAATTAAATCATTCTGTACTGCAGATGTGGACTAATAAAGTAAAATACATACACATACAGTTAACATTTTAAAAAAAGATACTCCAGTGGTCATTTTGTCATTCAGACTTGATAAGCAGCTAAATCTAGGGTGCTCCCTGGCTCCGCCCACTGCTCCCCAGCCAGCTGCATGCACGTGACCCATGCCCTCGCCTCTGCCCATCACCCATCAGCTGTGCATCCCTTCCTGGCCTGGTGTTTCTCTGGAACAGAAGCACATGGGTGGCTACTTCCACACTCTTGTGTTCTAGCAGATGGTCGGCCTTACTCCTCACAGGATCTCCAGCTGGATCGAAGCCAGGTGCCCACCTTTCTGGTCTCACAATCTCCAGCTCGTAAGTTTGTACATTAGGAACAATTCCTCAAAGAAACAACGCACAAGGCAGAGCCACAACTCTGGCTCAGCTTTCTGTGGGGTAAGGGGAGCTCAGACTGCGACACAGCTCCAGGCTGAGAAGAGTTGACAAGGGTAGCAGGGGCGTGCAGCTCTGCTCCTCCCCAGCCCACCCTGAGAATATGTCCCCACAGAATCGCCATTCCTGTTTCCCTAAATCAGTCTCTTCTCATGTGACAACCTCCTCCCTGAGGGCAGGAGGATGCAGATGTCTGAGCTCGATATTAAATTCTAGGGTTTACCTACCCCAGAGTGCAAGAGTGTCAGGGGTTACCGGCTCAGCTCTGCCTCTCTTTCAGTGTCTAGAAACTGTTTGTCTGGCACCTTTTTCCTTCTCCTATAATGCACCCCTGGTCGCCTGCACTTGGCCCAAAGCATTCAGGGATCCCAAGCCACTTCTCAGTTCCTTCCTGTCCCAACCCACTTCACAGTGCTGCTGAAGGATTTAGATGCAGGTACCTAACCTAAGCCTGGTCAAGCCAGGAATGGGCCCTGGAACTTCTGCTGGAACAATTGAAAAGAGGTTGTTAATTCTCCCTGGGTTTTCTAAACTAGTAAAATGAAAGCTGTATTAGTTTGTTTTCCATTGCTATAATGAAATATCCAAGGCTGTGTCACTTATAAAGAAAAAAGGTTTATTTAACTCACAGTTTTGGAAGTTGAAAGTCCAAACAGGATTGTATTGGCTCTGATGAGGACCTCAGGTTATATCGCCTCATTGCAGGGGTATCACAATGGTGGACATATGTGGGGTGCAGGGGTGGAGCAGGAGAGAGATGGAAATATCACATGGCATAACATGAAGACAAAGAGTCTAGGGGGATGTGGCTTATTTTCGTGTGACTACTCTCTTGTGA
Organism: Hystrix cristata; assembly: GCA_004026905.1. Lineage (NCBI taxonomy): Eukaryota > Metazoa > Chordata > Mammalia > Rodentia > Hystricidae > Hystrix > Hystrix cristata. Next base: position 2,550 of record PVJO010032433.1, on the reverse strand, counting down.
GCATTAAGCCAGGAGACCTTGTGAACTCCCTCCCTCCCTCTGAGGCACTTATGCCCCCAACCACCAGAGGACCACACACCAGGGCCCACCTCTTCTTTTATTTTCTTTTTTGTTGTTTATTTTCAATTTTTATTTTTATTAGTCTATGCATGCAGTATATAATGAATGGTTCCATTCTTCATGTGGAGTTGGTATATGTATGTAACATATCTTAATTCCTTTTTACATCCCCTTACACCCCCTTCCTCCATCTCTTGCTCCCCTTCCCCTTGGAGAAAGATCTGTCTCCCTGTTTCCTATTGTCTCCCTTTTATCTTATTCTTTAGTTATGCTTGAGGTTTCTCATATAGAGAAATCATGTGAGATTTAAGCTTGCACATGTGACTGTTTTGCCACCTGAGGGTCAAGCCTCCAGCACATGAACCATGGGGATGAACCACCCCTCCCCCAACCAGAGCAGGTCTTAGAGTCTGGCCAGTTCTTGGGGAGAACCTACCTGAGAATGAGGCTGGCCCGGAGGAAAGTACAGGTAGGGCCTGAAGTGGACAGATGTCTACCAGGGAGACTGTTTTCAGACACTTATGTCCTTTGGCCGGCTGATTTATCCATGGTCTTTTCAACTGTGTAGGGTAACAGACTTTCTTTCTCTTGTTTTCAAGCAGGTTAAATTAGGTATTCTTATTTTCCCAAGGAGTTTTCCCAACACCACCCATCTTCATGCTTCTGCTGCTCAGCTGCTACTGCACCTGTCCACTCATCAGGTGGCATTCATCTACAACTCCGTCTGTCACCCAGATTCAGCTCTGAGCTAGGGCACTAAGAGGAGGAAGATAGACTCTGCCACTCACTCCCGCACACACAGTCTATGGACAGGACAGACAGAGTTGGAGCTGTCTGGAGGTCCAGGCACTCAGAGGCAGGAGCAACCGACTCCCGTGCTCAGAGGCACGTAAGCTCCGGAGAAAGCTGGAGAGAGCTACTAAGGTGTGTGGACAGGAGCCATTCCGGAAGAACAGGCCCAAATGAGCGAAGGCACAGAGGCTGGAAATGATATGGGGGGGGGGGGTCCGAGAGTAAAAAGAAGCAGTTTTTGTTTTCTAATTTTGAGTTTCACATTGAAGCAGGGAGTGGAGACTAAGCAGAAGGACAGTATGACTCAGTCCCTGCAGGCTCCTGCTTATTACTGAAGGGCCATTTCAAATGTCCCCTCCATCAAAGCCCAGAAGTCCTTCTAAGGGGTTGGCTTGGCCCTCGGTATAGATCAGCCACGGGGTGCTGGTTCCTTACTCCCTTGGTGGGTGATGAGTTCTGCAAGGGAAGCTGTCACCCCACCTCTCTTTGCACTTACCAGTCTCCAGGGCATTCGAAGCCAGAGGAGCTGAGCTGTTGCAGTCTGGAACTGAGCAAGGTCAAGAGTAAAGAAAGGGGTGTCCTGCCCAGGCCCACAGTGTCCTGCATAGTGTTTATGGGCCTCTGCCTTGTGGTAGGCGGGAGGTCCAGCTTATTAAGGGTACATGGTCCAGGCACGTAGTGGATGACACCTACTCTTCCCATACATTTTTATTCGCATATGTGTATAAGGTGTAATGATAGGTTTAGTAGAAATAATGTTAAATGAAGTCCAATTTCTAATGTAAAATTCTTCTTTCAATCTGTGCTTTCTTCTACAGTGTTAGGTTATCTATTTTTCTGCTCTTAGCATGATAATCTAATGATGTAAAGAAATCTTTAGAATGATTTAGTTACCAACTAGAAATGTTCTATGTGTTATCTTTCCACAGATTTTCTTGGAGGGTAGGCTCCTAGTTTTAAAAAAAATATATTGCTTTATATCTCCATTTTCTTAAGATTGTTTTCTGAACTCTCAGGAAGTGGAACTTACTAGATAAATAACATTGTGATTATAGTGTAAAAAGAAGAAATATAAGATTGTCAAAATTACATATGAAAAGGAAATGAGAAAATTTCTCTAGAAAAGTATTACATAAGACATTTATTTAATAGACTAAAATATCATTTTGATTTGGTACTGTGGAAACAAAATTTAAGAAGCTGAAAGATGAGTGTAGAACCCACAAATTAAAATAACATACATAGCACGAAGATATAGTTGTTGACTAGGAAAATTATGAATCATTATAAAAATTTGACATTAAGTGTGCTGTCCACAGTATTTTGCCATGTTAATTATCCTCCACATTGCTGATCATGAATATCTTTCTTTTTATTTTTCTTCTGGGCTCATACACTCAGATAATATTTGAGGGACGGACTTCAGAGTGACACTGATTTCCAAGGGAAGGAGCTGCTGATGTGTGTCTGAGCTGGCTCATTGGTGGGCATTTCTAAACAGTTAAAGGCAGTAAAGATATGTGCAATTCAATTATATATTGATAGAAATTATGGCAGAAGTGGAGAATTTACAGCGTTGCTCTGTGTACTTTACATATGCGTGTGTTATACATTGAATGTGAATGTCCACGATCGAACGGTGTTTAGCAAGCTCCTTTGGCATCATTGGTGTGTGACTGGAGGATGGGAATGAGGAAG
>PVJO010032432.1:0-13200 GCA_004026905.1 Hystrix cristata | reverse complement strand
GCTATTCCTCTGCTTGGTATCTTCCCAGAAGAATTAAAATCATCATATCACAGTGATATATGCACAACCATGTTCATAGCAGCACAATTTGTAATAGCTAAGTCTTGGAAACAACCTAAATGCCCAACAACTAATGAGTGGCTAAAGAAGATGTGGTTTTTCTACACAATGGAGTACTACACCACCATAAAAAAGGATAAACTAGAGTCATTTGTGTATAAATGAATGTTCCTTGAGAATGCAGAGATTTTGAAGGTCCTTACTCTCCAATTTTTGCTGATGAGTCCTGAAGAACTTACAGGTTTTGAGATCTATCTTCTCACTCTCAAATTTAGTTGTTTCCAGAGTTTGATGTATTTCATTTAGGACTGATGATAATCAGAGGCCCAACAATAAAGTGACAAAATGCACATTTTAATGTAATCAGTAGCATGAAACTTTGTGAAATTGCAACCTAAGTAAAACCCAACTTTTACGTAAATTGTTTCATGAATGAGCTTCAATTTATAGAAATTTCACATGATTTACATAATAAATGCTTTTAAATGATGAGTAAAACCATATAGCTATGCACAGATTACAAATGAATTTCAAAATATCACTAGAGTTACTAAAGAAGGTTTTCCATTCGTATTTGGACAATGGATAAAAGTGCATAAGGAAAGCTTCCAATAAAGGGATGCAGCTGAACTATATGGAATTAGAGAATACAACTTATTGTGAAGCAGTTTACAAGTGAAGAAATATAAAAGCTATAATAAATATATGAAAAGATAAATCACTAATGAGGTGGTATCAAAATACAAATATCATATATGAGCAAAGCATTCTTTACAGATATACGGAAGTAGTACAGATGATTTTTGAGGAAAATAATCCACTGGGTGGATTCTTGGGTAGAGAAGGTCACCTTGTGAGACAGGCAGCAATCATACATGTAATGAGCAATAACTTTTGCGATAATGGCCAAGTAGCTCTTAGAAAAAAACTTATTGAAAGTTTAAACTTGATGTTTCAGAGATAATCATTTATTTATCAACTCAAATATTTAAAATTCTATTTTCAATATATTTTTCTGTGCTGTAATGATGTCTTTGGCAGATCATAGCCTTCAAGGGTAAAGGAATTCAGTCTAGTACAATTGAAGACTTTCTCACCTCATCAGCTCAGACCTGACACCCATGTCCCAGGAGTCTGCAGAGGGAACAAGGCAATGTTTTGTCTTCCACTTCCCTGCATGTCCTCTTCTCTCACTCATGGGAATTTTCTGGGTATCTTTCCTTCTCTGGTGTATAATCACGAGTGCTTTTCAAACTTTAGGGACTCAAGGCAGGACCTTCCATGCTTCCCCTCACTGTTCTTTATTTGGGTAGCTCTTCCAGCACACGCCTCTGACTGCTGGGCATCAGGCATCCAGAGAGGGCGTGACACATCCATCGCACTTCTCTGCAGGTGCCATCCAGTCTTTCTGAGTGTTTTGTATGAATTCTTCACTTGGCTTGAGAGGCAAAGAAAATAAACCTTCTTCATTCACCAGAGGAGAAAAGGAAAAAAAAAAGCCAGACATATTTCCACAAAGATATCAAGTCCTTACTCCAGGAAATGTCCGACTTAGAGAAAGTTTCTAGGAAGTTCAGGGCAGTCTTTACACAGTCTTACTGGAGTGGTCAGTGGTGGTCTCTGACTGATTCTGCAGTCTTCTTGTAAGGTGGAAGCTCTGGGTGCTTCTGTAGAATGCTGGGACACTATGGAGAGACTGTGTGATGGGATTAACCTCCAGTGCTCAATCTGTAGAAGCTACAAAGCCCTTGCCTTGAAAACTGTCTAACTTACTGCTCCTCTGAGGCCTCAGCAGAATCTCCATCCACCCTCCAAAGTCTGTTGAAGCCTTCATAGGGTGTCTATGCAGAGGGAATCTTAGCCTATTTTTACCCAATCTTCATCTTTATTCCCCCTCTCCTTGGGTGTCTGGGATAGAACGGGGGGGTCAATTTTGGTTCCTGAGAGAGGCTCTTCTTCCTATCTCCTACTAAATATAGCTGAATTGTGTGCTCCCAAAATTCTTATGTTGGAGTCCTAATCCCAGTAGTTCAGAATGTGACCGTATTTTGGGATAGTGACTTTAAAGAGATAATTAAGTTAAAACAAAATCATTAGGGTAGATCCTAACCTGGTGTGACTGATATTCTTATAAGAAAAGGAAAGAGAAAATAAACAGAACAAAGACTCTGTGGATACACCGGGAGAGGATGGTCATTTACAAGCCAAGGAGAGAAGCCTCAGAAGGAACCAACCTTGTTAACATTTTAATGTCCAGCCTCCAGAATCATAAGAAAATAAATCTCCATTGTTTAGGCTACCTAGTGGCACTTGATTATGGCAATTCTAGCGGCTAATCTATCCATTTTCTAAGAATCTCTGTTTAATATTTCCTTCAATTCCACTCCTTTCTACTGTTCCTTCTTATTTCACAGCCACAGCACACCCTTGACCGAGTCTCTAGAACCAGCTATAAATTTGCGGGATTAGGGTTTGAACATGTCTCTGTTCTAGCCAAGATTGAGCATACAAACTGCATTACATTTATGGGGCAGTAGAGGGAGACAGAGTCTACGGCGTGAGTCCAGAACTGGCAGTTCATCTTTGAGATTTTGCTGGGCTCCAGTGATGCAGATGAATGTAAGAGCAGGAGGCTGTTGCAAATTGCTGCAAATCTCCTTTTTTAAGGCCTGATGTAATGCTACCAGCCCCAAGTAGTCAGAATTAACTGTGTTTTCCCTTACAAAGCATGCAATTATAGTCTGCCTTCTATGTAGTGTACCTAGTTAAAATAGCAAGCATTTATATAGTGATTACCATGAATCAGGCACTGTTGAAAGTGCTTTAATAAATTTATATATTATAGATAATGTTACATTTTTATTTTATGTTTTATTTTATTTTGTTTTACATAAATTATTCACATACACACACAAAGCCCAAGCCAGGCTTGTCCTTACAAAAAATATTTTCTAGTTTTTCGTGTAGGTGTCTACCAACAACCCTGTTACTTGATTTTATCATCCCAATTTTATAGAGATCGAGTCTCAAAGAAGTGCAAGATCTTTCTCAAGGTTGAGCTGGGACTCAGCTCCAACCCTCAGGCTCCCAAGTCTCTGCTCTTAACCACCTGCTATGACAGCTGCCTGTGCATGTCATGGTGTTCGCACCCACGTTTCTGTTGCTATGTGTCAAAGGTGCCATCTTACCCCCTCTCACGTCGGGCCTTTCAGTCTCTCTTTCCTCATTCGGTCTCACACTTGGTATCATAAAGACACTGGAGGCTCAGAAGTAGTTGCTGAATTCTTCACTTCTCATTTCGCAGACAAGAAGCTAAGATGCTGGAGCGAGGGACTCCAGTTCTGACTAGGCTGAGTGCTAAGGTGTCTCAGTTCCGAAGAGGCAGGAACTGATGTCCATAGAGTCACCCTGAGGTTCTCTTAAGCTTTCATGTTCAGTGTATCTTATCTACCTCACACCTTGACTTTGTTTTAACAGGCTCCATGAGCTACTCTAAATTATTATAAAAGGAAGGGTCAAGGAGCAGGAAGGCAGCACACACCGACTGACTGAATACCTTCCACGAGCCGGGCACCAGGCTAGTGAGTTCAGATTCACCATCTCATTTACTCTCAGGCCAACCTCTAAAATTTAGGCAGTATTCCTTCAATCATTATAGATTTAGAAACTGAGGCTCAGATGGATTATGTAACTTCCCCGAGATCACTGACCTGACATTCAAATGAGTGACTTCGAAGGTTGGGTTTTCCTGACACACCACAAGGGGGCGTCTCCACAAATGGATGGCACTTTCAGACAGGAGGAGCCTGGGCTCTGGGGTGGCTCAGATTTGTCTGTGTCCTCACCTTGACCTCGGTGCAAGGTCAGAGCGAAGGGGGGGGGTGATTTCACTAGGTAGTCCTATATGGAGACCAAAACTCATCCCAACTCTCTGAGTCTTGGAAAGCAGGTTTGTAGTTTCCCCCTTGGCAATTCAGTCCTCAGGAGGAGGCAATGCTTAACTGTAAGCCTCAGATGGTTCATGGAGAACAGATTTGGAGCAGGAGGGGAGAGCCTGAAGGTAGTGGCTGAGGGTGAGAAGGAGAGCTGGGAGGACATTAAGGCGGGGAGGATGGTACCACCAAACCTCTTTAGAGTGTTGTGAGACTAGCAGACTCACACACAGGACACTGGCACTCTTGCAGGAGAGACTGGCACATATTTACACAGCACTCTGTAGCATAAGGAGTGCAGTCCTGTCTACCATTTGACTGGATGCCCAGAGGATCTCTCAGAGAAGGGCGTGCTTGGTGAAGAGTCTCTTCCTGCAGTTCTGTAGGACCCCGTGTTTCTCCCTTTATGGCTCTGCCCCAAATGCCATGTCCCTGTTCAGTGTGCTTCCCAGGGACTCTTCAGTTATGAGAGCAGGGGCCACATCTCTACTCATTGCTCGTGTTCCCAAAGCCTAGGCATACAGCTGCTGCTAAAAACAATAATTTTGGTTTGGTGAGTTGATGAAAAGTCATCACTGTCCCCATTTTGTAGATAGGAAATTGAGGCCCCCAGAAACTAGTAACTTCCCCTAGGTCGTGTAGACAACTGATGGCGGAACTGGGATTCTTTCTAACACCTGTCTTAGAAGGGTGAAAGGCGGATACAGGTGCTCGTGAGAAATCATCTGTTCCCAGTCAGGCAGAGAGTGTTTTACATCCCCTCATCCCCACCTGCCACCATGGAGGTGTCCCAGGAGGGTCTATCAGCACTTATCACATTGTCATGTAAGTGTGTAGTTTTGTGACTGTCCACCCGAGCCTGCCCTCACTCAGAGTGGGGGCATTTTAAGCACATAGCTGTGCTTTCTTCCCATCTGTGTCTTTAGGGACCAGTGCGACCCCTGACATGGTATTATATTTAGTATGTTTTTGAGGACTGAGTGACTAACAGATGGATGAGCCTTCCAGTAGCAGTCCCGAATGTGTTTTGCATGTGGTACTCTTGGTTCAAGGTCAGAGTGAAGCTACTGTAAGCCCAGCTTGCCCATGGGTGCAGCACTTCTGAGGCGTTGTACAGGGTGTTGGTTGTTGGCTGCAGCTCCATGGGCTACAGGCTCTTTAGGAGAGAGGCCGAGGGAGACCTGGGAGAGTCTTCCAGAGGCCTGCAGGTCGTCTGCTCCTGCTTCTTCCTTGTCCATAAAAGGTTATGCTACTCTAGGGAGGCGGGTGACTGCCCAACCCAGGCACTACCCCACTTGACATGCTGGTTCCTGAGGGCCTGCAGAACCTGCCGGGGAGACTGGGGTGTTCCTCCAGTAGTCAGAGGAGCCCCACAGGGTCAAGGTGGGGTCATAGAGATTAGCCGTCAGGTCCATTCTTGCCCTCTTCTGCTCCTTGGGCAAGGATAGCATTTGCCCTTAGTGCTGTCTTCCAGGTAGGGGCCAGCAATGCCCAGAAGTGTCGCTGACACTCAGCTTTCATCTGCAGGTCTTTTCTGTCGCAAGCCTTGCCCTCCTCTGGTCCCTAGATCCACTGACGTCACCCAAAGCTGCAGAGTTATGTGAGAGACAACACTATTCATAGGTTGGTCTTGATTATTGTAATCATCATTATTTTATTATGTTTATGTCATTATTGTTATTATTATTAGCTCATATTTTTGTAGTATTTATGGTTTGCCAAGTGATTTGCTCTATAATATCATTTGGTTGGCTAGCATATCTTTAGCTTCTAATTTATGGGGGGAAAATTGAGATTCAGAAAAGCAATGAGACATGTCCAGGGTTGCAGTTACTGACAAAGCTGAGATTCAAGAAGATTTCCCTGCATCACGTTCATTGCTATTTCCTGTATTTATTTTGCTCAAATGATCTGTCTTCCACGTTACGGATACGAATGGCTCATCTCTGGTCCTCGCTTCTGCATTCCTGATAGAATTCATTCAGGCTTTCATCTCCTGGTTCCCAGTGAGAAACATGATATCCTATAACCTTCAAAGTCCAAAGAACTTCTGAGTCTGGTGCTTCCCAGATAAGGTCCCTCCACAGTGGTAGTGATGGCTGCTGGGAGAGATGCCCATGGAAAGTTCCCAGGCAGGAAAAGACAGAGCTGGAATGACATAATAACAGAAGGTCTTAGGGGATCTGCTATGTGCAGGAGGGATGCCTGTGAGCTGTGAAGTTTTCTGATCCAGGCTGTCTGCTCAGGTGGATGAGCATTTGTGCCCAAGAGTCTTGGGCCTGGTGGGGTGGGGTGGGTGCTGCTGTGGGAAGTTGGCCTCAGCCCCTGCGTGGGTTGTCTGGATGCTCACAGAGGCTCCCACTCTTCCCTCAGCCAGCTCAAGGTTCAGGCAGTGGTGGCATGAGGCTGGTCTTTCTTCCTCTCTCTGTCTCTATCCTTCCTTCATGCTTTTCTCCCTGCCCTCTTCCTTCTTGCCACAAACTTTAATGAATAGCTACCATGTTCCAAGCATCTTCTGGATCTTGGGGGTTTGCTGATGAACTGGAAACCTGAAGAGATCAGCTCTGTCTGGGCCGTGAAGAGTTTGATCCAGGGCCCAAGCTCTCTCTGTCCAGGGATTCCAGGAGCACTGGGAACGCTGCAGCATCTTCCAGGAGCAGCCGGAGCTTCACACAACCGGCCTCACCAGAGGACTTTCAAAGAGTAAGGGTGACGAAGCCCACGAGATTGGAGGTCAATTTCTTTCTTTTCTTTTTTTTTTTTCGCTCCACGCCGTGCTACATCCCCAGCCCTTTTTGTTTTTATTTTGAGACAAGCTCCTTAAGTGGCTAGGTTGCACAGGCTGGGTTTGAACTTGTGATGCTCCTGTGGAGGCCGATTTTTTGTTCCCCTCGAGTAGTTGTCTGGAGGTGGCGAGTCAGCAGCAGAAATCAGGTGTCTCTTTTCCCCTAAGATTTTCCCAAGATCTACTGGGCTCCCTGGCACTCACCTGGGCAATGATGGGTCAGATTTCTGACAGACTCCAGTGACCTAAGGAGTCTAAGAATAGTCCCAGAAGGATGTGGTGTCACCCAATTTATCTAATAAGGCATCTGAACTTCCAGTGTTTGCCCAGTGTCCCAGGGAGACCGGGGCAACACACTGACAAGATGTGTCTTCTGTCGCAGCTTCCAACTGATTCAGGCTGAGTCAAGGTCAGAACCTGCTGGACGGTGACCGTGCTGGCCCTGTGGGCCTCCTCTCTCCACGACAATGATAGCAGCTCTTGTTCTCACATTCCCTCTTTCTTCACCCAGCTTGGCCTTGAGGACAGACAGGGCGAATTTTCCAGGGCATCTGTCCCAAGGTGCTCCTTGCATAGAAGTAGGGACTTCTGGGAGGTCTCTAGCCCATGTCGATGTTCCTCAGGGCAGTGGGGGTGGGCAGCCAGGCCCTAAGTGCAGAGATTTGGTGATGAGTATAGAGCAGGGCAGGCAGCCTGCCAAGGAGGCACTCCATTGCAGGAGCCAGGAATAGAGTCTGTCTGGGCAGGACAGACGTTGGCAGGAACCTGAGGAGCATGTAGGGGAGAAGGAAGAAGGGTGTTCTAGGGGCATTCAGGGATGGTAATCATTTCATGTGGTTATGGCATTCACCTGGTGCAGGGAACAGAAAACTTGGGAGGCGGAAGGTGCAAAATCATGAAGAATCTAGGCACCATTTGGGAGGACTTTTCCTCGTAGGACACAGAGGGGCCATTGAAAGTTTCTTCCTTTTCGCATCCTTTTCTTTCTTGGTTTTTAATTTTTTATTAGTACTTGCTTGTGGTATATAATGACTGCTTTCACCGAGGACACTTGGATCATATACATCACACATTTTAATTTTTTTGCCTTCCCTTCCCTATTAGTGCATATTGGTTATATGGCTTAACGTGTTTCATTTTGGACTGAGAAGACCTGTGGCTACTGAATGGGACAGAGGATGTGTAGAGGGGACCCAGAAGAGGGTCTAAGCCTGAATTCCTCGGAGGGAGCACTCTACACTCCCGGGGCTGAGACAATCTCATTCCCGGATTACTGTGTTGGATTTTGGTGGAAAGGGCAGGCACAAAGGCAGCAGAAAATGCCCAGTATTTCGTTAATAACCTAGAGACTTCAGGCACCTGTGAAATTGCTCAGATGCCTGTGACCTAACTCAGTCATGCTCTGCCTGTTCTCCAGAGGCAGGAGTGCGGGTGAGCAGGCCTGAGGACATCCTGGCACCGCAGGACAAGTTCGGTCCCAGGCTGGGGCAGGCATGGTGTGAGGTATCCAGGGCCGGAGGAGGGGGGAGGAAGGAGCAGCTCCAACCTCTAAGCACGAGTTCTGGTGGCCAGCATTTATGAGCACCTTTCCTCTGTTATAAGTGAGGTTTATGTTCTGCTTTATTTATTTATTTTTAAATTATCAACAGAATCACTTACTATCTGAAGTAGAATCACATGTAGGGAGGAAGAGAAAACTCTGTTTGTCACTCATTCCCATCTCTGTTCTTCCTTTTGTCTCCTTCCTTCTTTCTCTCCTTCCTTCCCTCTTTCTTTGTTCTCTTTCTCTCTTCTTTCCCTGTATCTTGCTTACCCTGTTCTCAGCCTGAAACTAGGCCTTGGGTTTACAAAATCGAATTAAATTTCTTTAAATCCTGGAGCATGAATGTAATCAACTGAGCTTTGAGATCTCGAGGAGAAAGGAGGTATCTTTGGGTAGGGAAAATCTCTTTTCCCTGTTTTTGGAATGGCTATTTCAATTCAATAAACTCTGAGCGCCCTCTCTATGTGAGCCATGACTTAAGGGAGCCCACAAGTGGTGAGAAGCACAAAGAAGAGTAGGGCTCACCAGACTTGGTTCCTAAGCTAAGGGATTCTTATCTGGGCCTTGATGCCTCTTTCCCTCTGCTTGGCTCCATTAAGCTCACATTCCCGGGCATCTGGTGTTTCCCCAACCCCACACTTTGGTCAATAGAGTGGTAGCACATCTTTCCACCCTGAGTCAGTGAATTCACAGAGGGCTACCTGAGATCAGGTAGCTAGAGGAGGCATTTGAGGTGCAGACAGATGGCAAAGTGAGAAGAGGGTACTCTGGGCCTTGGGAGCAGTGGGACTGTGTAACTCAGCTCCTCCTCGTACCTCCAGTGCCAAGCAGGTGCCTGGTGCTAGTGGAAACTCAAAACATCTAAAACATTTTTATGGATACTTCTCTGATCCTTTCAGTCTGTTTTCAGCCTCAGTGTCTATGTGCTAATGTAAATGTTTATCATCCAAGTAATATACATTCATGGCAGAAAATCAGAAGATGTAGGTAAGCACAAGGAAGAAGTGGTTGCGATCCCCCCACCCAGAAGTAGTTGCTGTTAACATCTTAATGTAGACTCGTCCAGTCCAGTCTTTTGGATGGTTATTTATGTATTCTATATAAATGTACTGAGGTATTCAGTCAGGTGACACAAATAGGATGATCATATTGTCTACACTATTATAACTTGTCATATATTTTTCCCTTCTAACCCTCTACGTGGGCTTTTGTGGACTCACTGCAGAGTCTGCTCCCACTGCAGCCCGTCGGGGACACCTGTGTCCTCGGTGAGCTGACAACTCAGTGGGCAGCGGCAGTGGCTTTGCCATCTTTGCCTCCTCACTGCCTAGGACCAGCCTGGTTCCTTGCAGGTCCTTAATCTAAGTTGAGACAATCGAAAACTTCCCTGTGGAGGACATTTCTCTGATGATGCTAACTAGGGGCACCTTATAGGCTTGTGAGGGCCAGCTCAGCTCCCCACAGGGAGTCGCATCTACTTCCCACTGGGCGGAGGTGCCCTCGCTGTGTGGAGTGGGATGTCGGGCTCCTCTGCCGCCAGCCCTCCCTGCCGCCCGCCTCCTGTCACCTGTGCTATCAGTCTCCATCCTCTCCAGCTGGGAAAACAAGGTGCCCCCGCACATGTGCTTCCAGGAGCCTCCTGGGATATTTTTACTCCTGAGTCCCCCGCCCCGGATATTTACTTACTCTCAAGGAGGAATCATCCTCCTTTCTCCAGTTACTCACTCCAGAGGCTCCCTGGGCATCCCCGCCTGGGGCTCCAGCTATGGAAATATTCCCCACAGGAGAGATAACACCGCAGCTGGCTGGGAGCGTCGCTCCTCCTAGGAACCCAGCCAGGTGGGCTGGTTCTGCCGGCCTGCAGGCGGAGCTTTTCCGTGAGGTGCTGGTGCAGGGCGCGTCCCCCGCCCCCGCAGCAGCTGCGAGTCAGCCTCCGGTGTCCCCGCCTGCACTCCTGTCTCCGCAGACATGGACGTTTCTTGGAGGTGCGGTTGTCCAAAGGCAAGAGCTGCAGTTGGAGACCAGAGCTGCTAGAGGCCCTTCTACTCGGCACTCCCTTCACTTGGGACAAGAGGAAAGCTCCATCTGAGGCTCTATTCTAGAAGAGTAGTTACAGTCTTCTTACGTGCATGCTGTAGCCCATGGGGACTCAGCCTGTGTGCTACTTTCCTGAGGGCTACATGGACTCTAGGCTAAAGGTCACCGTGATTTTAAGAGTAAGCATTTAAGGTCCAACAGAGATTCAGGATCAGACAGCCGGATTTGAAACTTGGCGACTTTTCTTACTCTCCATGTGACCAAACAAATCGGCATATCAGAATATTGATTTTTCTCTCTGAGTTACAAGGGTAATAACCATGTTTTCTACCCAACAAGGTTGTTGTAAAGATTCAAATAAAGGGATGAATACAAAGACACCTTACAACCAATAAAAGGCTCTCCATAGGCGAAAGAAAGAGAAATCTTCCTGAGACGAGATGCAAATACGCCTCGATACCTCTAATTGGTTCAAAGTGGTGCAAGTTCGTTGTCCTACTCTATGGGATATATAAAGCTTGATCAGGGAGCTGTAGGGGCAGAGAAGGCCCTGGGAATGTCCTAGAAACAATCCTGATGTATCTGGGTTTTCACTGAAAATGACAAAGATAGTAGTGATAATGACAAAAATAAAAAGGGCTAACAATTCCCAAGTGCTGTCCACATGCCAGGTCCAGGGCTGAGGGGTCAACAGCACTATCTCATGGACCCCTCAGACAGCGGGCCCAGTTACTAGCCAGGCACTATTATTATCACCCTCATTTTATGGATAATAACGTCCTCAAGCCCTGTTTGTCTTTGAGAGTTTTCTCTGTATTCTTCTTACTGAGCCTCCCTTTACTGATGGACATCCTCTAAACTTGAGGGGAATCTGGAAACTCTCTTGTTCATCAGATAAGATAGCCTTCAATTCCCACCACCAAGTTTAATAAACATGATCACATTTTAATTGATTAAGCTACGTGCTGAAATTTAAGGCTATTTTTAGAAGTAAGTGTGTGTGTGTGTGTTAGTCTTACATTGGTGCTGTAACAAATAATCACGGATTTAGTAGATTTAAACAGCACAGATTTAATACTTTAAATTCTGTAGGTCAGAACTGGCATAGGTTTCTCTAGGCTAAAATCAACGTGTCGGCAGGACTGTCTGCCTCCTAGGGGAAAAGTCCATTTCTTAGCTTTTTCCAATTTCCTGAGGCTGCTCTCATTCCTCGGCCTATGGCCCCTTCCTATTTCTTCAAAGTGCCTCACTTCAACTTCGGCTTCTGTTGTCAGATCCCTTCTCTAACCTTGACCTTCTTACCTTCCTTTAAAAAAACTCCTGTAATTACATTGATTCCACCTGCAAGGCCAGGAAAATCTTCCTAGATCAAGATTCTTAGCTGAAACACATCGACAACATCCCTTTTGCTGTGTAAGGTAGTGTGTGTGTGTGTGTGTGTGTGTGTGTGCGCGTGTGTGTGTAGGGCTGGATGCATATCATTCTGTCTCCCAGATAATATACAGGGCAATAGTGAGCAGTAAAAGTAAAACCAATACAAAGGACACATTCTGGGGTGTTAAATTCTGGGTGAGCACAAGGATGAGAGCAGCTCTGTGCAGGCTCCTCTGGGTGGTTCCCGGGCCAGCGTCAGCACAAAGAAGCACAGAGGAAGCCCAGCGGGGGACAGAGGTTTTCAGGGTCACCCAATCTGCCCTAGACTAGAGGTGTTTAGATGACTCGATGGGGATGTCTACGACTTGTTCACCCTTAAAACCTGAGGTCATTATTCGAGCCCATGCCCACTGAGCATGTACAGCTTATGACTTGACTTCTTTGAAGAGTTTTCCTACCGGAAGGAAGAGAATGTATCCATCAGGCCAACATTTGAGACTCACGTTTCTCTTTGTAAACTGATGTCGTCAGTCTCTTGTGAGTCAGGTGCAGTGAATAAGTGTCCCCAGGACCGATCAGCTCAGAGGCATGAACAAGGTTGAGCTTCCGGGCCATGGAATAGTGATTAAAGTGGTGCCACCTGAGGAGGGTTCTTGGGGACTTGCCAGCTGACCCCTCCCTGCTAGTGCCTGACTGCCTTTCAGACACAGATACCCGATTTCTGGTTATTGAGGACAGTAGAAGAGTTACTTCCAACTTTTCTAGACATGCAATTCAGGCCATGATTCACCACATTTATTAGTATTTCACACCAGTTTCTGTAGCCATGTTTAATAGTCACAATACAGTCATCCCTCGGCCTCCTCAGGGGGTGCTTCCAGGACTCCCTGGGGACACAAAACCCTCAGATGCTCTCGTCCCTCATATATAATGGCACAGTATCTGCATATAGCTCATGTACCTCCTTGTATCTCCAGATCATTTATAATACTTAATGCGTTGTAAATGTAAATGCTATGCATATAGTTGTTATACTGCATGGCTAGGGAATAAAGAGAACGAAAAACTGTACATGTTTAGTACAGTGTGGCTTTTTTCCTGAGTATTTTTGATCTGTAATTGGTTGAATCTGTGGATGAATAACCCACAGAAACGAAGGGTCGTCTGTATATAAAATAAAGCTTGCTGCCAAAAAATCCTCAAGAAGAAATAATTACTCAAGACTGCAATGAGGAGAGGGCTGATACCAGGGACTGATACCAGCTCTGCCTGTGATTCTGCGTGTGCAATCCAGGGCCCACCTCTTTCCATTTCTGAGTCTTGGATTCCTTTGCTGTTAAAGAAGGTGTGTGGTCTCAGTCAGCAAGTCTAAACCCTGACTGTGCATTATTCTCAATGAACTTTTGGAGAATGACAATGTTCTTACCAAGGTTGAGAGCCAAAGGCTCTGAACGATGGTCAAGGTCTTT
>PVJO010032431.1:0-13202 GCA_004026905.1 Hystrix cristata | reverse complement strand
AAAAAAAAAAAAAAAACCAAAAAAAAAAACCTAAAGCCTAATATGTAAGACATCAGAATGAGCCATTAATACTATCATATAAAGTCTATTTAAAATTCTGTAATGATTTCAGTCTGAATCGCCACAAATCACATGCTTACTTATCCCTCTCTTTACAAATTTAAACAGCAGCATTGATGCAGAAATGATGGTATAAGAACAAATATTTATTGAGTAAAATACTGTTTAAAGCATGGAATACGAGTGTCATCACATCTCTCCCTATTCCTCCTGGCACCACATTCTCTGGCCACCTATTTTTACTCCTGTGGGGACAGAAACAGCCCCTGGGGAGGGTTAAAAGACCTTTCCCTGGGTAGGAAAAGCAGCCTCCGTGTGGGTGTGCACTGCAAGCAGCTTCCAAGCAGCCTTGTGGTTTGCGGCCAGCAAGTGTGGTCTGGACACTGCCCCTCCCAGTGCAGGTGACCTTGCTCACCCAGATTCCCCCATTAGCCCACGAGACCAAAGCCCTAGCGACAAGCCCAGTATCTGGTCAGTCAAGCGTCGACCCTTAAGGGGTGGAGACAGGACCCTACCACAGCCCCAGAGTCGGTGGTGCTCCGGCTCGGGAACCCCACTCTGTGGAGTGGCGTGGTACTGCTTCCTCTTGCAGTGTCTGTAACAAAGCACTTCGCTTTGCACTGGTGTCCTTGGACTCGTCCTTTACATTGGAGAGGAGACAGGGTCGGTGAGGGTGAGGCTGGGGATCCCTGGACCCCAGATCCCCGGCACGTAACAGCCCCAATTAGCAGAACCTAGAATTTCCTTTTTGAAGTTTTTCAAGTTCTCCAAACCAGAAGGTACTTAGTCAAAAAACTCAGTACTGCTCTCAAGTCCTCTGTGGCCTTTTGGTCAAACTTGATAAAAACAGCCTTATTCACGCCGTGTTGAAAAATACTCTGGTTCAGATCTCATTGCGGGCTTCAGCAGAGGTGCACTCTCAAAGACTGTGGCGGCTCTACCTTCACTTCTTTTTCACAAGGGCCTTGTTCCTAAAAGCCGCCTGCTTTGTGGGGGGTGGAACCAGCCTCACTCTGTTACTTCTTAGTTTTGGTGTTTAGACTGACTCACTGGTCCCGAGACCCCTTTTGTTTGATTGTGTTTCATTTTGGAGCCCTGATTTCTTTTTCCATTAGCAGTTTTTCTAGAGACCATCTCAATCCAGTAGAGCGTCTATACCGTTGGAATTTAGGGTTAGAGATGCGATTCCTTTTCTCCAAACAGTCTCCTCGATGACTATATAAATGTACCTGTCTTTTCCTCGGGAACCAAATCTGAATCCAGATTTCTGCAAGAGGCAGACCGTTAGGTTACACAGGGTCTTCTGCTGCTGTCCCCTTGAAGATACCTCCTGATATTAGTGACCGTTATTATTACTGCTAATTAACATGTAAGAGTTAACAAGATGTTTCTAAAGGTGATCTTGTGTTCATCTTTTGTATGCTTAATTTGGCAACATCTCTGCTTCAATAAACATCTTTCAATTTTACCTGACCTATAATATTTTGAGATTTTTCGTTGTAGCAGAGATGTACACAAACAACTGTAAGCCAGTATGAGAAAAATATTCTACAAGTCATAAAATAGTGTTGGAGTATGAAATAGTCACTTCTTATAATTTGCCCCCCCCAAATAAATAAACTATTGTAGTATCTCAATTGGGAATTAGACTTTTCTGAGCCAGTTTGAGAATGTAAGCATTGTGTGTATGGCATAAATATATTAAATGAATTCCAAATAATTGACACATGAGTAGGGGTTAATTAGTTACTTTCTCTGGGAAAAAAATACCTGACATTGGAAAGTTAAGGAAGAGGTTTACTTGGCTCCTGGGTTTAGTCCATGGTTGTGTGGCCTGGTGCTTCACTCTCTGGTGCTGTCTGGTACTTACATTTTTTCCTTGGAAAATGTTTAAAGTGAATTCAACAATTGTAGGAAACTGGTACTCTAAGCAAACCAGAAAGATTCCCAATATATGAGTCACTTGAGTTTGTGAGAATAATATTTAGGGACAAAGATTTTACTTAATTCATACAGAAGCATTCAGAATTCATCTATTGAGAAAGTTGTGATGTATCTCCTTCCTGATGAGAATTAGAGCCAGGCGCATTCTATCACTATATTCCTGCTAGTTTATTCTCTCCTTTTCTTTCATGCATTAATGAAAAAAATCTGGGGTGGCTATTTATCATGGGTTATATTTATTTTTCAGTGTCTTAGTTCTTATTATGAGGAACATCATTGGAAAGACATCATACTTTCATAGATGACTAATCTGTGATTAAGATCGATCACCCATTGCTTCATAAGTAACATCTGGCATCAAAGATAATTCCATTGACTTGAAATCTCATAAAATGTAACATCATTACATTGAAGAAAAGACTGTCATTCTCTCTGGTTATAATAAAGCATTTCTACCAGAAAGTCACATAAGGGCACTTTGTAATTTTCCCCAAAGATCCATGAAACAGCAAGCTCGTTTTTTGAAGCTATCCTGGAAGTTTACTTCCCCATGACAGAAGAACCTTGAACAATCAGGAGAACAGTATAATTCTGAGGCATAGAACATGCTTTGCACTGTGGCTTCTAATTTGCTAACACTTACTTTGCTGATCTATAACCACACACACCAAAAGAACAGACAATTGATTTCTAATGAAAAATTTGTTTCCGTAGCCATGCGGTTCATAAACATTATCACTTTCCCTCCAGATAATAAACTTAAATGGAAAAAAAATTTTAGAGAAAATTACATCACTGATCATTTGAAATGATGAGAAACCTTTACTGTTTTCTGGGAATAAATCAAGAAGTTATTTTTTCCCCCAATCTGTAATGTCAATGCTAGGAATTCTTCTGATTTTATATTAGGTAATTGTTGTTCTAACAACAATAAAATGTTTCACGGTAATTTAAATAATAACAATAGGTTCCTAAATTATTATGAATAGTGATAAATATTTTGAGGGCAATATAATTGGGAAGACTTTTTTGACTCAGGGTTCTCGTTCAGAAGTAGACTCAAGAATTTTATTTACTCATATTCAATGCTTTACCATTTTTGAGAAGTTCTGCTCACACTATCTTTCCTATAGTTCAATGGAAAAATTCTGCTTATACGCTTTTCCTAGGAAAATAAAGATATTTTAAAGGAATTAAAGTAATCCTTGGGGTAAAAATAATAGCATGAGTTACTGGCTAACATATTCTCCTCGTTTGCAGTATGTACTTTCATAAAAGTCTATAAATTGAAAAGCCTGTAAATGTTACAAAATATCAATACATATAGGCCTATACAGTTATTAAAAACATTCTCTATGTTTAATTAGCATGCTTTTGAGTGATTTGTCATCCTCTAGGAAACAGATGAGACAGTATTGGAAAGTGTGACCTAGCTGAATTTATGATATAAAGTTGTTTCTGGAGACACTGTGTTGAATTCTTGTTGGTTTATCAGCAACAGTTTTCTATCTATTTAAATACATAATTAATTGCAGAAAACTGTCTACATTAATATACTTTTTTATTTAGCAAAGTACTTACTTCCTTTTAGATCTTAGCTATCCTGTTTGGAGCTGGGCATGGTGGCACATGCCTGTTATTCCAGCACTCAGAGGCTGGAGGACTGACACTAGCTCCAGGCCAGCCTGAGCTGCAGTGAGTCCAAGACCAGCCTAAATTACATAGTGGGATGTGAGAAGTATCTCAAAAACTGAAAAGGAAAAAAAAATGATATTTTGCCTGCAAAAGAAAACCAAATCAGAACCAAACCATTAAATAACATTGAATGACAGTCTTACGATGTCATTTCTGGACAGTACCAAATGAATTACTTTGAAGCTGACTGTGTGTGAATTCAAAATATAAAAGAATTTATGGAATATGTAGTTTGGCTTTAAAAGCCTGATGGTAATACTGGAAAAAAAGGAATTAATATTTTTTAAAAAATACTAACTACCTGGTACTCTGACATTTGGTGTGCATTCATTGTTTTTAAATTTTCCCACAACTGTATAATTTGTGTTTACCTCTGAAGGTGTTGGGGCTCAGAGAAGTTAAATAAACTCTCCACAGTTACACAGCGAATTGCATGCTGGAAATGTGTTTCAGATGTATAAATATTTAAGTTGAAAGACAAGATTCTTTCCGTTACTTCACTCCAGTGAAAACTATTCAATTATCAGGCTTAGAAGAGCCTGTATGTTATGAAAATATAGATCATCTATCAGCAACTGTTAGACTTGGTATTCGTTTTCAGTGAAGTAGGTTTTCTATATGAGGAAAAGCTTCCTGGACATAAAGTAGTTCTGTTAAACAGGAGAAGTACGATCTTTCAAAGCGTAAGAAGAGGGATGCCAGCAACTTATGAGGTCATCAACTCCGAAAGATCTGATATTTTATACTGCTTGTGAAGGAACTAGTTAGTCTGCACAGTTCTATATGCAGACAAGCACACATACACTTTCACAGCCCACACTTAAGAACGAAAGATGTCTGACTCAGAGAAAGTGTTATTATTTATGGTATCAGGGATCCATCCTAGGGACTTGTGCCTGCGAGGGCTGCTGCACTGAGCTACGCCTCAAGCTTCTATTTTTTTGTTTATAGGAAAAAAGCCACAGCAAGAGCAATAACTTTTTTTTTATCTTGCATTCCAGGTCCTGCAGGGAAAGACAAAAGGTGCCAGATACTTATCTGCATGTGCAGTGGCTTGTACCATAGGCGAAAACCCCCAAATTTAGGAGATTCAGCTTTTATTGTGAGTTGGTGATGGTTTCGTCTTCCATTATGGAGAGAGATTATAAGCCTATGTCTTCTCTTGTAGCAGAGGATGGCATGTGTAGATTTACTAACCCAAAGTGTAAGGAAAATTCTCAGGGAAGGAAAGGAAAGACCTTTATCTTTACTCTCATGGAAAGCCTGCACACCCCTCTACAGGGATATGTTGCCACTAGCTTACATTTTCTAGTGTGCTCTTTGTTCAGGAGATTCAGAATATGCAAGAATTCAAGAAATTCATGAAATTTTGTCTCTCAACCTCTTCCACCAATAATCCTTTTGTCTTTCTGGACCACTTCTGTAACTTCTGGTTTGAATTCTAGCCTATATATTTGATGGACTGTTCTTTATATTAATATTAATATTTTCTTTCTATTATCTTCAGCTAACAAGTGCACAAGCTGAAAGCTGTACTTATGTATAAGTAGTTGCTTTGTAATCATGTTACTCAACAGCAGTGTCAGATATAGTGAGTGAAATAGATAAGGAGAGGAAAGGCTAAGTACAAGGTTATTTTTCGAAGTGCCTCCTTGTAGCCAGCCCCTCAGAAGGTGTTTCACACTGTGAGTGTGGGCAACCTGCTTCCTTGTATATCACGATGCAGTGGTAGCTGGTATGGTGTTGTATTATATCTCATTGGATCAGATATGCTATGACTTCAATTCCCTTTTTTGTCTCACTTTCACCATTTGTTGCTGCTTACATGCCCCCAAATCCAGCTTTTTCATCTTAATCTTGCCTTGAAGGTCTACTTTGTAGAGCATTTGGACTGAAACAAAAACATTTTGCATTTAACAAATCATTTGCAATAAAATATGTATTGTTTTAAATTTAAGACCTTTAAAAAATCAAAATAAATATTACAGTTTAGATTTAGGATGTCCCCTTAGAGTGTCATGTGTTTCAGAAGTGGGTCTGGGAAGGCGACTCGACCTTAGGGTGCTGTACTCATCAGCGGAACCCTCATGGAGCTCAGTAGCTGAGTGCGTTGTTAGGAAGCGGCCTGGCTGTGGGAGAGTCACTGGGAGTGACCAGAGAGGCTGTAGCTTCCTCCCTGGCTCCTCCCGTCTCTCTCTGCTTCCTGGACACCTTGAGCTGACCAAGGAGAAAGTGACTAAGACAATAGCATTGTGGACATAATTGAATTATTAAATTGTTTTAAAGTGGTGGTATTTCCTTGTACCAAACTTTCCATTGTGATTGGGCTGTAAGGAAGCCTACCTTTATTTGAGGTACATTCGCAAATATTAGCCTACATATTTTGTGAGATTACACTTGCCAGTTTACTTATATTTAGTACTTAAGAGGAAAAAAAAGGTCAAGTGTAATAGTTTGCTAACCATTAAAAAAACTAAAATAAGAAGGATAGCAAAAAATAAAAGTTAATTATCATTCCTTCTTAGTTTTTGCACCATCCACTGATAGGTCTTAAAAATGACAATACATCTGTGCCATAACAACAGGTCTATTTATTTCTGGTACAGTCTTAGACAAAACTTAGAATTTATAATGTTTCAGAGTTGTAAAGGATCTAGAAGTTTAAATGACTGGTCCACGTTCCCTCAGTCAATAACAGAACAAGAGTTATTAATTGGAGTTTTAGACTGATCTGCTTTGCACACTATTACATTATCTTTAAAGCTATGATTTTCAAATTTCGATGTATGATATTCAAAATTTGACTCATTAGACAGCCTCTTAGAACTGGGGTCAAATGCAGAAATATGTATTCTTAGAGTACTTTGGTTGTCATAATCTACACTTGGGTATACATTGTTGTAAGGCTGTTTCTCTTAAACTGTTTAGTAGTCACTTGCAGTCACAAACTATATCAAATTACTTTCAATTTGTCTGATTAATGACAGTGAAGTAATTTTTGTTTCTGTCCTTCCAGAAAGAAATTAGATAAAATCTGACATCATTGTGCTTTATTATAAACTTTTCAAAACTTGAAAACAAGAAGTTATTGTAAAAAATGATTACACAAAGTAGTTACCCTGGATTAACCTCTTTGATTCCTATGCAGATCTCTCACAGTCATCATTTAAATTTCATTCCTACAAACCAATCTCAAATTCCTTTCCTATAGGCAAGAGCAACTTGTAGGCAAATGGAATTTCTGTGTATTCCATCTGCAGCATTATTTTGTATTTCTCTTCATTTGCATTATAAAACTTTATGAGCCTGGCCTGTAATACAACAATGTAGTTCACAGTCTATTGGTATTGCTACGATCAGTCTTCTGAGACGTCTGTGTGGACATGATTCTGCAGGTAATGGGCTGTTTCAGTTCTGCTTGAGCTTGCTTTGCCATCTCCACGCTGGCAACAGCTGCGTTTTACTGTTATCCTTTGGAATACATAAATAAAGGAAAAGAAAGCTGATATTTCTTTCAATGTTCTTTCCCAATAAATAATTAGCATAAGCGAAAAGAGCAGTCAGTTACTTCGAAAAGAAGGTACTCATAAAAATTGATGCTGTTTGGTTCATTTTTATAAATCCTAAATATATTTATAAGGAGAATATTTTCCATGACAGGATCACAATCTAAAAGTCCTCTTTCAAATTTTAGTGAGCCTTATTGTTGGTAAATTAACTTTTAGAAGTGAAGCAGGCATATGTCCATCTGCAACAAAATGGAAGATAAAAGAAAACAAACAAAGTCATTTAGCTTGGGAGAGGATATAGAATTATCCAGTGCAGACACCGACCAACTATGAACTACATCTCAAATCTATTCTCTGTCTGTTTTTATAAATAAAATTCTATGAGAACACAACTGATACCATTTGTCTATGTATTATCTTTGTGTACATGGGAGAGGGTGAGAGACTAGAGTAGCTGCAACAGGTGCAGTAGGGATCACAAAACCTCCTTGGTCTTCTGCAGAAATGCTGATCTCTCATCTAAATCAAAAGTTTGCTGTCTTTCAAGAGCCTTTGAGAAACTATGGAAGTCTGGACCCCCTACTTAAGGATTTAAATTCAGACCTGAGCAGGGCTTAGAACTTCCTTTGTAATTTGAATATGTAGTAAGGATTGAAGGCCACCAACAATCTTCTCTGATAAATTTGCATTATTCACAATGTACTTTTCTAACAGACTGAGAGGTCATCACTGATATTCAGATTTTTCGGATCAGTTATGACCTCAGATAAAAAGAAACTCATGTAATTTAACTAAGGTGACCTCTATCCTGTTTGGATGACCAAATGAATGTTCCATGAATGACCTGACATGACACGAAACAATTTGGAGACATTGAGAACCTTGTAAAATATATTTAATGTCTTTCAGAGAAAGAAAATAATTTGAGTTGCGATGTCAGAGAAGACTTCAAAGTAAATATATTGAACTGTGCCTAGAAGATTCAAAAAATGGGTAAGACTCAATGTTTAATGTAAAGGCACTGCAGAGATTACCTTCTTTAAATTAATTATTTTCTTCTTCATAAGTCTGTCCTAATGGTTCCAGAATCAGAGTATATCCACTTTGGCTTGTGTTAGCACTTCAGTTAAACAAAATGTAAGATCCAGGCCCCATAAGTGCAGTGAGATGTTGAGTGTGTTCTAGTGAACAAGACACACACTGGCTTTGCTTGGCATTAGCTTTCCAGATAGTGACAAGAGTGTCACAAATACTCTGGCAAGAGAGTGCAAAGGCATCTTCAGGTCATGCAGGAAAATTACCTTACGGAGCCATATATGATTTAAAAGTTTTTTCAAACTAAATAAATTTTAAATTGGGAAATTGTGCAAAGTTTGAACCGAGTATAGTAGGATAGGGTATGGTTAAAGGGAGAAAGATAGTAAAGACAGTTTTAAGAAATTGCAATTATTTTGGAAAGAGTTAACACATAGTACAGTAAGGGTGAGTGGTAAGATAGACTTGCATGTGGAGAGTGGTAGGTTAAGATTTGAAGCCTTTCTTTTTAATACCATGTTGAGGAATGTAAACTTGCCCCAAGATATTAGGAAACCTTAAATGAGTTTTGAATTGTGCAATGATATGATCAGTGTGTGGGGGGGGATGTCATTAGACTGACAGGTGTGGGAAAGATTCAAGGAGGAGCAAATCTTAAAATAAAAATCCATGTGTCGAGTGTCGCCTTTCAGGGTGCAGAGATTGGTCTCCTGAAGCAAGGCAGTGACAACAGCAAAGGGATTAAGTAGTTGAGTTTCAAAGAGGCTTTGAAGGTGCAATAGATACAGAACTGGGAGATTGCTTATATAGTGGATGTAAAGAGAGGATTTGGGATGATTGAAGGTCTGGCTTCATCTTTGTCCATGAAAAGCCATTCGGCGAGCCTGATATTGACCTATGGCACTTACCCCTTCAGTTTTATATCTCTCTTCCCTCAAGTTGAATACTAAAATAACCTTAAAAAAGACTCTGGCTCTACTGAGACCAATAAAATGTCGATTTGTTTCATGACCCTTGAGGAGAGAGTTGATTTTAAGGATTTCATTTTGTAAATGGCTGGGGCTTGCACTGAAATGAGCTGACATATTCAAAACTATCTTAATATTATGAGATGCATACGGCATGAATATTTGCATGCCTGTGTCTGACAGCTTTGGACCAGAAACTCCTCTCACCTTAAAGAGCCATTCATCCTTTCAAATGATCCTACTTAATGTATGACTCATATCCATTCAACTGCTATAGTTGGAACATTTAAAGGATCCATGGGCCATTTACTTCTTTTAGAGATTGTTAGCAATGCTATCTTGGGGATTTATGCTTCCTTTACCATGTTTTCTGAACTGTGAGGTAGGTCTTTGTTATTCATTTATCTCAGCCCTGAGAAAGCATAAAGCAGGAATAAGAGAAAAATAGTGAGAAGCAATATTTGTGTTTATTGTTTTGCATCGAGCATTGACAAAACAGTTTTCTGCATTCAAGTGATAAATATTCAGTAAGGTATGTATCGTCTATAGAATTACCCAGTGAAAAGAATAGGTTTTCATCTGCATTCATATTGATACTAGTTTAGTCATACATCATCTTTACTGAAAACAGCACATGGCTTGCTATGAAAGCAATGTGCTCCAGCGTTCCTTTGCTAAATTGCTGCTCTTTGACACCATGCATTGTAGTTTTCTCTCTCTTTCCTAGCCAAGTGTTAAATGTAACTAGGTGTGGAGATTAGAACTAGTTGAAATTAGCTAACATACTTTCAAAAATGTAATTTCTCTTTCTTTTGCTGTCTTTTCTTCCAGACTGTAAAGCCTTGGTAATATCACAAATGCTTCCTCTCCATGTTAATTTCTTACCTAGTTCACAATCATGGTATATGTTTGATCAGTATTTAAAAACTTAATCAGATTCCTTTTTCCACTTACTCTCACACTGAACTCTCTTTTTTTATTTTTTATTTAAAAAAAATTTTTTTTTTACCAAGAACATGTATTGGTACATTGTATACATAATGATCACATGCAACATGGCTATTCTGTACCTGTACATGATGTATCTTGGTTTTCCCTCCTCTTCCCCTCCCCTCCCTTTAAAGACCCTTTTTTTTAGGTGTCTTGTGTTAACCATGAACCATTTTTCCTTCTCTTTTTAATGCTTATTCTCTTATCTCCAAGCTGGAAGTTCTTGCAGGGTTGTTACTATTTTGGAAGGTTTTGATCTACTTGAGTTTGAAGTGAATCCACCTGTCCTTGGCCTCCCCCAAAGCAGTAAAGGATTTCAAAGATTTTTACACATAGCTCCAGATAGTAGGAATATCATTATCTGTAGGAATGATAAGTAGAATTCTCCAGTAAATATTACTTAATTGAGTCTATAAAAGAAAATACACACACAAATCTTTTTCTTAAGAAGCTTTTTAGAGAAAAATCCAGTGGAGCTTCTTATTTTGAGAATAATTAAGTGATAAACATGGTAGTACAAATTATAGGCATAACAATGAGTAATTGGAAAAATAAGAATATTTGAGAGATTGAAGTTATGGGGAAAGGTGCAAAGGAAATGTTTAATAAAAATGAAACTTAAGCTGAAAAATGAGGGATGGATAAAGTTGGAATAGGCAAAGGAGGGGTGAGAGCAGAGATGGTAGAGAGGGGAGTCAAAATGGTAGCTACTTCAAATAGAGAAACTGCCCTAAATAAGTAAATTAACCTCAGGTTTCTATATCCTACTTTGGGTTCTTAATGATGTAGTACAAGTTAACAGAGGACTTTTGTACTCAAATATTCACTTTCTCATATGTATATGCCTACTCTAACCAAGCTACTTTCAGCCATGAGAGTATAAACATTCAAAAGAAAGATAATGAATGCATTAAGAAATTATGGTATATCTACACAGTGGAACACTGTTCACCCTTAATAGTGACATTCTATCATTTGCAACAACATATGTGGCATGATAAAAATAGATAGTGAATATTTAAGTAAAAAGTTATTACTTAAAAAGGCACATTGCCATTATCCCCCTCAAAATAGTCCCTTTTGTTTCAAACACATTTATCTCATTATTCTTTATATTTTCTGAAACATTTCTGAAAGTTCTTTTTCATGTGTTTATGAAGCCTGATCAAAAATACAGCCTGTACTGCTGCCAAGTGTCATCCAAAAGAAAGACAAGCCTGTGAATACATTATGGAGTGTCCTCATGCACATTATTCACCAGATTTGGCACTGTGCAACTTCCAGCTCTTCTCAAAGTAGATACTATTATAGACAGCTAAGTTTGGCAGAAATATTATAGGCAGTCAGACAGGGCTGGGCCCTCGATGGAGTCAATACACAAGAACAGAATATGCTACAACTGCAACCAAAGGTGCATCCATTGAAGGCCAGGCCCCAAGATAAAGATAAAATGACCAGAGCTGTATACACACTGGCCTGGGGAATAAACATTAAGCTGAGGATTATACTCATCCAATCCAATAAAGTCCAGACAAATACCGTCATCCTAGTGGGCTACCAGGACCTCTGGAACCACTCCTTGGAATGTCTTTGTTCTTTCCATGTCTATTTGCTACATGATCTGTTTCCCCATTGGATCAATATTACCTAAGTGACTACACTTGTATGTTATTGGTTTATCGTAGCTCTAACCCACGTTGTACCCACCTTGTGATTTTGCTCTATAAAACTTCTTCTAAAAAGTGGAGTTCATCAGTAACCCACTCGGGTCCCCTCCTGTCTCTCAGGAGCTATCTTTCCCTCTAAATGAATTTTCCTACTCTTAATTTCCTTTGTTCCTTAGAATTCATTCTTCAATTTCAGGAAACACGAACTTGGCGTATCTGACATCTAGCAGGTTGGGAGTTATATTTTTTCCTCTATGTCAATATGACCATGAAAGGTAAATATTTTTAATCCATTAAGGACGTGGAGGCAGCCACAACAGAGCAGGTAAACATACTTGTGGAAGAGGACTTCCAGAACTGCTTCAGAAAGTGGCAAGAACAATGGGATAAGTATGTTTGAAAGGAGGAGAGACGTATTGAAGGAGGTTAATGGAAATGTGCCTTTTGCTGTAATAATCTTTTAAAAAAAATACTCTGTATGTTTCAATCATACCTCATAAATGTAGTTGTAAGACATTATGTTAAATGACATGGACCAAAGAAAGGCAAAATAGCATGATCTCACTTACATACAGAATCTCAAAACATCATACTCACAGAAACAGTGAGTGGAATTGAGTTACCAGGGGCTGTAGGGGGAGTAAGACTTGGGAAGGAGTTGCATGAAGGATACAAAATTTTTCTTAGATAAGAGGAATACATTTAAGGTACCTAGTATATAAAATGGTGCCTACAGTTAATTATATTTTTCTGTATTTTCAAAAATTTCTGAGAGCAGATTTTAAGTTCTCACTATAAAATATGATAAGTAGGTGAAGTAATGGGCATATTCTTTAGATTTGTTTAGCCATTCTACAATGTATACATATTTGAAAAAATCATCCCAGGGAGCTTTCATGTTTTGTGTCAACCAGAAGAAAAGAAACATGTAAGAATTATTAAATAATTTAACTTGTTATACTTACTGAGTTTGCAGGGTCAAAATGAGGGGGCTGTTTCAGCTAAAATGTTCAGGAAAAGCATCTTTGAGGAAGTGATGGAAGAGGGATGTGGCATTTAAATTCAGACAGGAGAGCTGAAAGGCGAAAATCATATGAACAAGCAAAGGATGAATAAAGCAGGGGCAACAAATAGAAAGACTGAAGTGGGAATAAGTTTCATGTGTTCAAGGGACAGAATTACGGCCATTATGCCTTGAAAACAGTGGAAATGAAGATTAAAAAGAAACTTTTTACTGTAGGGTGATTGAAGGTTAAAATAAAAAAGGTGTATATTTATATTTTAGATTTCTATACAAGCTTTTTTCCCAATAAATTTTATTTGGTCCCATTTTA
>PVJO010032430.1:0-13202 GCA_004026905.1 Hystrix cristata | reverse complement strand
TTAAGTAACAACTTTTTTGGACTATCTTTCTAAACTTTGACACTGGAAAGCCAAACCTTATGGGGAAGATCCTCAATTGGCCTGATCCCAAGTAAGAGACACTTGCCCCCATGCCCACCTCCAGTGAGAAAAACCAGCTGGAATCATCCCTTTGTTTCACGCAGCCAATTAAGGGAGAAGAATTAGACTCTGTTAAGAAACTGACTGAGCGGAGTTAGTATGTGTTCATTTTCTAATCTTTAAAACATAACTAGTAAATATTGAAATCACCACAGGCTAAGGACTTTGTAAGCAGAGATTTCATGTGGGAAAATACCAATTACATCAGCTCTGTCTTTTTACGCCAACTTTGACACTGAAAAATGAATGTCAAAAAATCTAATATTCATTGGATTTTTTTTCTCAGCATTCATCCTTGTTTTGCGGATACCTGTTCACAAACCAAATAAAAACTCCAATTTTTATGGATTAAGTCAAACAATATTCAGATAACCACTAGCAAACAGTCTTTTTAAAAATTGCTCTATTTAACTGATATATTTGAAGACAATATATTAATCAAAAACCAAAGGATGGGGGTCATGGATTTAGCTCAGTGGTAGAACACTTCCCTAGCAACCACAAGGCCCTGAGTTCAACCCCCAGGAGCCCACCTCTCAAAAAAAAAGGAAACCAAAGGCACTACATCTCATCAGTTCATCCAAAATCTTTGTCTCTAAGAAAATCCATGTATAACAAGATTGTATACATTCAGTTATTTAAATAAAGAAAAAGGCCACACAAACTGACAAGGATGTTCAATAAAAAAATGACTTAGGAATATAAACAAATTTGCATAAGAATAAATTTAAAATGCCAACAGATCTATGAAATGATGCTCAAATTTAATAATCTAGGAACTACAAATTAAATGAATAATCACTACACATAGTAAACTGATCAAAGTTACGAGCTGTAAAACCTATTGCTGGCATGGATGTGAGGTTAAATACTACAACTGCATGCATTGCAGTGAAAAGTGAAATAAATCTGGAAAAACGTATTCAAATTAAAAGTATGCAGAGCCAACAAAGCCACCTCAGAGAATTTATTTTACAGAACAAAAGTAGGAGTTAGCTTGAATAAGGACGATTGCAGTACCAATCACAGTGGCAGAAAGCTGGAGACAGTCTAAATTCCCATCAAGAGAAGAGAGACTATATAAATTATGATATAGATATACTTTGAAATTATATGCTCATCAGAAGCAATTAAAGCTGTATCAGACAACTTGAAAAAGATGTTCATAGACCATGAACTTTTTTTTTATAAATAATGACTTCCCCAAATTTTGTGTACACACATATATGTGCATGTTCCAGTATGTGTATGTATATGAAAAAATCAATTTAAGTGTATACAATTTGTATATGAATACATACCATATGACCATGAAAGGAAGAAACACATATAAATTGTTGACACGGGTTAGCTTGTTTGTGAAGAGAGTAAAGCTGATGCAGTTCAAGCAGGAAGTAAAAGAGGAAATATTCAAAAATGAAAAAAAATGTAAAGAACTTTAGAATTAACACACATATTTTATCCTTTAGCATGTATGAAAAATTAAGTATGAAACTATGCATCTAGAGATTGAATAAAAATAATGTTTAAAAATTTTAAAAGGGAAACTGTCAAGGCAATAAAAGTTGAGGAAAAATATAGGAGACTACTTAACTAATCTTAGAATGATGAATGGCAAAACAAAGAAGAAAGAACAGAAGAAAAAATTAGTAGATGTTATCACATAAAAATTAAAAACGTTTTAATGTCAGAAGCATTATAAGCAAAAGTAATAGTAATCAATAAAGTAGAAAAACACAACAATATGATAACATGATGGCATATTTCCAAAGTAAAATGTTCTTACAAAACAGTAAGACTTCTAGCACCACTTTAAAAAATGGATAAAGAGCTTTAGTGAATCACAAAGTGATAAAGATAACCAATAACTCAGCTCAGTAGTGAACAAATAATTTTAATATAAAGAATTATGCCAAAAATTATATTAATTTGACAAAATATTTTAATCATGTAATTTGACTATAGGCAGATTAGCCTTTTCAAACACTGCTGATAGCACCTACCGGCAAAGCTAATTGTTAATCTATACTGAGTCTTAAAAATATCGATATCCTTGGACTCAATAGTATCATTCATATAATCAACCATAATGAAATAATCACAAAAATAGTTTATATTTATAAATATCTCTTATAGTATTACTCCTAGCAGAAAATTTAAGATGGACTAAATATTGAATGGAAAACTGCTTAAATAGGTTCAAAGTGATGGAATAATATATAGTCATTATAATAGTTTTAAGACATTTAATAAGATATGGGTAAATACTATTAGTATAACATTAAATTTGAAAGACAAAACACCCTACATGTCATTGTCTCTATTTAACATACATATATTTGTACAGAAAAAAAGGACTAAAAATATCTAAATAATTACTTCCACATGTTGAAATTAAGATGATGTTTATGTTTTATACTTTTAAAGACAACTTTACACACTTGATATCTATTAACAAATTACTGCCATTATTAACCTTTTATTCAGGTAAATAAGGTGATCATTAGGCTCAGTTCTATTCTATTTCCAAATCAATTCTGAGCAGGACCAAAAATATTTGAGAGTCTTTGATCTTAACCTGGAAATTCAGTAAATAAGCAGTCATTGATTGGCATTAGGATTCCATGTAGCTTCCAAGTCATGGAATTGGTAC
Source organism: Hystrix cristata (assembly GCA_004026905.1). Taxonomy (NCBI): domain Eukaryota; kingdom Metazoa; phylum Chordata; class Mammalia; order Rodentia; family Hystricidae; genus Hystrix; species Hystrix cristata. The sequence continues at coordinate 10,429 of PVJO010032430.1, read as the reverse complement.
ACAACCCTGAACTTCACAGGGGTGTGTGTGTGTGTGTGTGTGTGTGCGCGCGCTACCACCTACCTTCAAAGTTTTGACTGCAACTTCATCAATGAGCTGCTGCTGCCTCCATAGTTGTCCTTAGGTGTGAATATAAGAGACCTCAACTTGCCTTACCTTTTGGTAATTGTTAATTTCAATAGTACTTTCCAAATGTTTTGATTCCCTAGTCCTACCTGTAAAAATTGTCTGAATATACAGCTCTTAATAAATTTATATGTATTTTGAATGCATGTACATTACCATTAATGTAATTTAATAGGCTATAAATTACCCAATTATTAGAAATTTTTAAATTCAAATGTAATTCAAAGATAATAAGAAATGGATATGAGTTCTATTATTTTGTTCCTATTCCCCAACAGATCATTTTAATTTATGCCCTAGGATAAGTGTCCATGCCTATAGCATTAGACTACTCTTTCTAATCCCATCATCACCTCCAACTCTCCATTGCACATGGAACTATATTTTGAAATTCCAGAATTCTTAAATTTGAACTTGAACTATGACAATATTCATAAAAGAATTCCATTGTATAATGTAAAGAACTGCGTCCAAAAAAAGAAAAGGAATCTGTCTTTCCCATGTCCTATTACAGCTCTTGGAAAAAACCAGATTTTCGTATGTGAAAATTACACATGGTATGGAATGATTACATTTCTATTATTATTTTTACCATTAATTGATGATAATTACTACTACTACTACCACCACCGCCACTACTACTACTCCTACTATCACCACCACCACGACTTTCTGCTGTAAGTCCTACCACTCTCAGAGCTTTGGTAAGTTTTAATAGTATACCTCTGCAGATTTTTGCAGGCTATCATGGCATGGAGAAAGAATGGATGTCTTCTCCCATTTCTGTGCAACTTGATTGGCTTCTTCTATTTTCTGCTCACAACTTTTTTGAGAATTTAGTAATGTCACCTCATAAAATTCTTGAATATCTGTAAAGAAAACGTAAAAAAAAATTAAAATGTCACACAACACCTCATAAACAGTTCCTGCATAATATGCATATGGAAAATACTGCTGATTAAAAGAATTGAAAAATAAGCAGCACAAAGTAAAACAACCATAATAGAGAAAATCTGGAAAACTGACTTTTTACCTACACAGCAATGTTTGCAGCAGCTTGTTATGTTTTATAATCTAAAATGTCCCAGAAGTCTCATGCACTCAGGGGTAGGGCCTAGTGGGAAGGGGCAAGTCACTGGGGGTGAGACCTCCAATGGTGATTCTTGTCCCTGGCTCCTCTTCCCTCTCTGCTTCCTGGCTGCCATGGGTTGAGCAGCTATCCTGCACCAGGCCCTGCCACCTTGCCATTTCTGCCTTGGAGCCAGTTGATTTTGGACTGAACCCACCGGAAACTGTGAGCCAAACACAACTCTTCTCCTTTAAGTTGTGGGTGTCAGGTATTTTTTTCCCAGCAACAAGAAAGTGATTAATATACAACCTTACTCATAATTGCAAAAACCAAAAGCAATCAAGATGTCCTTCAATAGATGAACAGATACGCACTAGTAATCCATATAGTGAAATATTGTTCAGTAATAAAAAGGAATGAGCTATTAAACAATGTAAAACATTGATAGATTTTAAGTGCATATTGCCAAGTGAAATAAGTCAATGTGAAGAAATACATACTGTATAATCCATTTATATCACATCTGGAAAAAGTAAAACTGAAGTAAAAACAGTCTATGGTTGCCAGGTATTCTAGTACAAGGAAAGAAGACTAAACAGGTAAACCCTAAAGTGGTGATAAATATTCTCTAATGGTATATAATGGTAGACATGTAACATGAAACATGTGTTTAAAAATTTGAGAAACTGCCACAATCTAGAAGAACTCAAGAAGACATGATGAATAAATGTAACACGCTATCCTGGATGGGATCCTGAAACCAAAAGGGAACATTAACTAAAAATTAAGGAACTCTGAATAAAACACAGACTTCAGTTCATAACAATACACTGATATATCATTATTGGTTGCAACAAAATTAATGTAAGATGTTAACAATAAGGAAAAGAGGATGCGAGATTTATGGAAATCTCTGTACAACTTTGTATAACTTTTCCTATAAGTATAAAACTTCTTAAAAATAAAAAGTTTATTTTTAAAATTGCCCCTTTTAAAGGCACTACACAGTCATTCTTAGACACCAGACCAGGGCATACTACCAAAAATGCTTTCATAAATACATTTTGGGTTTAGTACTTAAATAGGATTAAATATTCCACAAAGTTAAATGTTGTAACATTTTAAGAAAAAGTGTTTTTGAGGATATCTCCTCAAAACACTAAGGAAGACCAACTGTTCTGAAAATCAACTAGGCACTGGATAGAATGATGAGGAAGTATGGGCCTTAGAGCAGAAGAGGGTATCCCAAATGTTATTTAGGAACACATACACACACACACACACACACACACACACACACACACACACACACCCCTGCGGGCAACCTCACTTGAGATCTGAGCAGCGAGGAGGTTAGAGCAATGAAAGTGGGCAGACAATAGCAGACAGGGGTGGGATTATTCTGAAGGCAGCCAGCAATGGCACTATCGTAGCAGCCTACGAGACCTGGGACTGTCACATAGGTAAGGAAGCAGATCCTTGAAGTTTCTCATTGAGCCAAGACCCTGAAGACAGGCTAAAATGATTTTGTCAGTGGCTCTACCATAGCTACTAGCAGAAGCAAAAGTATAAGTTTTCTAGATGAAATCTACTCCAGTTTAGGCCTGTAGTACTAGAAGTGAGCTATGATCACAACCTAACCAAAAGAAACTGAAATGGTACTATGAATCAAATTCAGCAGAAACAAAAAATAATAGATTAGGTACTTAGTTATTGTTGGTTTTGGAATTATCTGATGTAGGATACAGAAGAGCTATGTATGATAGCTTTAAAGAAAAAATAGGATCACAAAGATGAGCAAATAACAAGGATCTAATAAAAGTGAACAGGCAGAATATGAGGAGGAAAAACAAGGTAACTTTTCATATTCAAAAATATAATTTTTAAAAATTTATGAATGGATTAACTGGTGGTTTCATGCATGGTAGCAGGATGGATTGCTATAATCTATAACAAGTATAATGAACTGCTAATGATAAAATCTATATAGTAGGTATAGATGACCCTCTGGCTTCCTGGTTTGCCATATGAGCTCTTCATAAATATACACTCTTGTCTGTGATGCTGCCTGCCACAGAGCCTGTATTAGTCAGTTTTCTCACTCCTGGGGGAAAAAAGCCTGACATTGGCCAAAAAAAAAAGGAAGAGAGATTTATTTTGTCTCATGGCTTCAGGGGTTCAGCCATTGTCATTTGGCTCCAAGGCAGAAATACCGGGGTGAAAAGATGAGGTAAAGCAAAGCTGTTCACTTCATGACAGCCAGGATGCAGAGTAGGTTGGATAGAGGGCCAGCAAGAGCTACAGTCTCCAAAGGCAAACCCTCAGTGTCATATCTCCAACCCACCTTCTAAAAGCACATTCACCTATGAGTTGATTAATGCCTCATGATCCAATCAACTATCTAATCCAGTCAGGTTGACAATTAAGATTAACTGACACAAAATAAACTTGTTGCAAATAGAGAGGGGTGGGTGAATGGAAGGGAGGAGATGGGAAGAGGGGGAAAAGCCAAGATACATCATGTACAGGTACAAAATAACCATGTTGATTATGATCATTATGTATATAATGTACCAATACATGTTCTTGGTAAAAAATAAAAAAATTTTAAAAAAAAGATTAACTGACACAGATCCCTCACTGCAGGTGGTCAGAGGCCTGAACCATACTCATGGACCTTAAGCACTGTGAGCTAAATAAACCTTTTTTCTGACAGAGACAGAGAGAGGAATGCAACACAAGAAAAAATTTATGAAAATGTTATTAGTCTAGAGGATAGATAAGAAGGTCCTATATTTTTCTAATACATGTTTCTAATAAATAATAGTGATATATAGAGAGAGAACGGCAAGAAAATTTTAAAACTTATGAAAATGTGAATCCACATATCCTCATAGTAATATCTTATACTAAAGAGAATAAACAAAAACTATGCCAAAGACAAGCATATCAAAATGAAATTGGAGAATACCAAAGGCAAAGAGAAACTCTTAAAGCAGTCAGAGAGAAAGGACACATCAGACTTTTCAATACCAACAATGGAAGCCAGAAGACTGTAAAGTAACTTCAAAATTTTGAAGTAAAATAACTATTAAAACTATTAACATAGAATTCTGTTCTTCTCCAAATGATATGTCTGATTTAAAAATACTTAAACCTACAATATACAATATAAAATAACTATTAAAACTATTAACATAGAATTCTGTTCTTCTGCAAATGATATGTCTGATTTAAAAATACTTAAACCTACAATATACAACTCTCAAAATACTTTAAGAGACCAAACAATCCAATAGAAAAATTGCAAAAAATTTGAACAGATGTTTCATCAAAGAAAATAGTACATGAGAAATAAGCACATGAAAAGATATTCAGCGCCAGCACCAAAAAAAAAAAAAAAACGGAAAAGATATTCAACATCATGAGCCATTAGAGAAATGAAAAATAAAATCATAATGAGATACTACCACATACTTATTAGAATGGGGAAAATTCAAAAGGCTATTCATTCCAGTTGTTGGCAGCAAAGTACAGGAATTGAAACTCTCATACACAGTAGTGAGAGTGGAAAACGATAGATATAGCAACCTCGAAAAACAGTTGGGCAGTTTCTTAAAAAGTTTGACATATGGCTAAGTGACAGTCCAGCCATTCCAATATTAGGTATTTAAGAGAAAAGAAAATAATATTTATATATCTATATGAAAACTAAAGCCTGGAAATAATCCAAATGTCTATCAATAGGTGAATAAATGAACAAATTGCAGTATACCTGTACAGTACTGCATAGAAACAGAAACAAGCCTTTCTGTTCGTGTAGCTATACTCACTATATTGATTGTGCTAATGGAATATACAAATGTCCAAACAAGCTAAGTTATGCCCTTCGCCCATGTGTTAGTTATCACTTGTATCTCAATAAACAAAGAAAAAGGACAAGGTACGAATTGAGAGAAGATAAATTCACAACATAGAGGCAAATGAATAGTACTCAGATATGAAAAAAAAAACTACTAAAAAATTCACACCAAAAGGAGAGGAAAATATCAGTAAAATGTATGAACACATATTTCATAATAAAAGAAACACATATCACTGATAAGCCTAGGAAGAGCTTCTTAGCTTTATTATGAAAATAAATTCAAAGTTACATCAAAATATAACCATTCACACCAAAAAGAATGAAGTCTGTCAAAATAAAGACCAAAACAAGACACAGTAAGTGTTAACTCTTATTTATTGCTGGCAAGTGATTTGCTAGAAGCACTTTAGAAAACAATTTGGTATTATTTTGTAAATTGAACACTTGCTTCTTCTAGAAACCAGCATGTCTATTACTTAGTATACCTACTAGATAAATTCTGTGCATATACACCAGGAACTGAACTAAAATGTTCATAGTAGCATATACCAAAAATTCAGAAACAATTCAATGTTCATCCAAAGGAAATGGATGAATAGTGATATGTTCTCAAAGTGGAATTTATGAAGCAATGAAAATGAATAAACTATATCATGGAATGACGTGAATAAATCTTTGAAGCATAATGTTGAGTAGAAAAACAAGTTTCAAAATGAAAACATCTTAAATTCAAAAATGTGCAAAACTAATCTATATATTTACATCAATACATGTAACAAAATAATTTGACTGAAGCAAAGAAGCACATGAAAATATGTACAGATGTTTCCTGAACTGTGACAAAATTATGTCTACGTAAACTCATCTAAGTCAAAAATATCATCAATCTAAAATGAATGTAATATATTTGGTGTAGCAGACATCACAGGTTATCTGCACAGTCCACCATCAGTTGCTCACTCTGGTGATCACGTGGCTGACCACGAGCCGTGGCGCACTGCTGCTCCCAACAGTAGGAAAGCAATGTTACCACCTATCACTAACCTGGGGGGCGAAATCAAACTTCAGAATTTAAAGCACAGCTTCTACTGAACATGTATCACACTAAGAAGTTGAAAATCACAAGTAAAGTTGAAAAAAATCAAAAGTTGTACCATCCAAAGCTGGGCACCCTTTAGAAGAAAGGGTGGGCGAGGAAATGCGTTAAGGGAGGAAGATGTAGATGAATGCAAATTAATGATAATGATCTGCATCTGGATTTGGCTCCCAATTCAGAAATGCTTATTAGAGTTTTGTTAAGTTGTATATTATATATAAATTAGAAAGATATATATTCTTTTGTATATATTAAGCACTGATCTTTTTAAACTACAAGAAAGTTTTACATGCTTTATGAACATTAAGATCTACATAGAAAATTTTAAAATCCTTAAATAATTATGCATACTACAGCATAACTCTGCCACCAGCAATAAAGTATCCATGAAGTCACATGTGGAAAATACATAAAAAAGAAGTTAAAATCTGTAGAGATATAAATCCCTCCCAGAATTCTTGAATATTGTAAGGGCTTATAAAGTACTAATTAGGTTAACAAAAGTCGGAGGAATAAGGAACAAGGGTGAAACCCAGACAACACGTATATTTGTATCATCAAGTCCCAAGCATTAATTGAAAAGAAAAGAAAATACAAACGTATATGAAGATTTCTGCAGCTACATAGTCTCTTTAAAATTAATGACTTGTATGAATAAAACAGTTTTCGCATATAAAGTAAGTCCCTGAACTTACAAATGAGTTCCCTCCTGGGAGAAGGTCTGTAAGTTGAATTCATTTGTGATCCAACAAAGTGAGTCTTACACAGTACACTTGTGAATCTTACACAGTATACCTGTGAAAGTTCACAACTCGGATGTTCGTAAGTTGGAGACTTACTTTAAGTAAGTTTCAAGATACTTTCCTTTGTATCATTTTAAGGATGTAAACGCTGTTTGGCACACTGTATTTGAAAGTCAACAAATATTGAAAGACTAGAAATATAGATTTATCCAGAAAAGGTAGCATATTTATCATTCTCTTGCTGAAGATTCATATCAACAAGCTACGTTTTGTAAATATAATGAATAACAGTGACTTGATCACATTTAGGAAAAAAAACTCATATGGACAGGACTTTTAATATTCAATTTTAAAATTTTAATTAATTTACAGGCCTAAATATTATTAAATATTAAATGTCTATTTCACTCCTTGGTCTTCTTATCCTCCCTACTTCAGTAACTACTAAAAAGGAGAAAAGGAACCTTAATTAAGTCAAAGATTACTTAAACTTGAAGTTATGGCTAGCTCAAATGTCAGATTTCACTTTTCATTAGCGAGCATTATATTTAATACTGACTTATACCTATGTGTCATCTTCCCAGCATCTCTTTGACGCCCTCTTCTGTATTCCCACAAGCACTACCACCGCTGCATTCCCAGGGCCAAAGTTCAGGTCCTGCCAACTCAGGCTCAAACTCTTCCTCTGGGCCCAGATGCCCTCTCCCAACAGGAGCCCTCCTATCCTTTCAATGCTCAATTGTCAATACTATGCCTGTGTAACAACAACAACAAAATGAAAGCAGAGATCTAAACATAAAATGTCATCAGTATAGAAAATATTTCTAATAAAGCTGAGTTCACATGAGTGGGAATCCAAGCAATGAGCTACCATTAAAAAGAAAAAAAATGTTTATGTGGCAGCAGTGGCGGTGGGGGTTTACTGCTAGTTTTCTCCCATTCTGACAACATACGTCTTGAATCTATTTATTCTTCATTCTACCTTATAACAGAAGTGTCTCTATAACACTTCAATTAAATGAGAAACTTCTAAGTGTCAGGCAAAGCCCTTAGGAATGAAATCAGTGTCCTACACAGCCATGTATTCTCTAGCACCTTGCATCATCCGTATGCTTAGTAGGCACACAATGAATGCCTGCCAATTTAAGTTTATTTGCATTTCCTGTCTAAAGCTTACATTAAGAAAAAAACATTGAATAAAGTCAAATCCCAAAAAAACATTGAATAAAGTCAAATCCCTTTTCACTGAGGAGTGTAGAAAACCTGCATATTATTTGGATTACATTTTTATATGCCTTGACTACTTGATCACAGCAGCTGGCATTTTTTATTTTGCACATTCCTCCTTCAAATGAAAACAATTTGCCACCTCTGGGGATATTCACAATAAATTCCTCCAATTTTTGACAGCATATCAATTTTGAGCTATAATATCTTTTAAAATAGTTTACGAATTGTTTTTAAATTTACATGAGTGCTTCTCAAAGTCTAATGTATACATAGATTACCTGGGCATCTTGAGGCCTGAATCTATGCATTATTAACACACTTCCAGGTGACATCCATGGCTTCTCATCTGCCAGCAACACTTGGACTAAGAAATAGTGCCTGAGGCTGCAACCTCAAACTTCATACTCTTGTATCATACTCATACTCCATCTCATAATGCCTTTAATTACTACAACCATCTTTTCCTGGGTAAAAGGGCAGGGAGAGAAGAAGCCCAGTAAGAGAAATAAGTTGGTAAGAAAAAATTCTGCCCATTGACTGAAAAATAATAACAATAATAACTAAATGGATATTATTAACTAATACTGAGTTCATACTGAATTAGACATTCGCTTGAAAGGAAATATACTTATTTTTCATCAAGACATTAAAACAAAGAATCCACATCTAGGAGATATCTGAAACAGTCCCGATTCAGCCCAATCTCTATAGTTTTAACCCAATTCCTTAAAAATAAGATCTGGCCTCTGTAATTATGATTCTGGCACAGTTAAGTCTTTAATTGTCAAATACCATGTTCCTAGGAATCCATAAAAATAGGATTATCTTCTTAAGCATACCCTGCAAGCAAATATACTCAAAATGTTTCATCTTCTCCCTAGCAGAGACTATCTAATATAACATAATTACTTCAGTGACACTGCTGTTTCCTCAAAAGACCCTTACAGCTTCTCTATGCGATATACCTTTAAGCATCTGGGAATGTATTTGAAATATCCTCTCAAGTGGCAAATCTTTTTAATTTGAGGGGAGACTTGATGTTTTTAAATAACCAAAATTCATCAGGCAAATTGTGAATAATGTGCATAACAAAAATGGGTTTCTTTTAGCATGACTTGAATTAAATTAAGAAAATATGATTCTTAAAGTATGAGACTCTTTTCTTGTATGACTCACAAATTGCTCTGTAATTATCTACTTAACTACAGTAAAACAAAACAAAACAAAAAAATAACCAGAATGCAAAATGTGAAACATATCCCCATTCTTGTCTATTGTATAATAGGGTGGAATAAAAGTGATTGGAAAGGCTTTCATATTGCAAGAAATAGTGTTATGGGGACAATTACAGTCACCTCTATTCTATGCCAACCAGAAATTTGTGGAGGTTGTTATTGTTGGTTTATTTTATGTTAGTACATGTGGCTATCACTCACCAGAAGGCTATATCATGCTAAGAACTCACCAAAACCTGCTGAAGATTTTCTCTTTATACCCTCAAAAAAGAAATAACGTAAGATGTGCTTTCTTATGTTTTACACTTCTTCCAGCATACCCAGTTCTCTGTAGCTTTCCCTAACACCTAATTATGAATTCACCTGAGCAGTCTAACACAACCGATCTTGCTGTATTTAATGATGTTATGAATTGAAGTCTTGGGGTTCCATTATCCTATCCTGAATACTTGATTCTGTTTGGAGAACCAGATTAGCTCTCTTGTCCATTATCTTTATTCTGAATCTTGATTCCATACTTTCTCTTCTTCAGGGTAAAATATTATCATTGCTGTGGTTAATTTGAGTCTGGACTACCAGACACTGAAGCACAAAAGTAGAATTTTCATAAATGCTGTATCAGTATCTGTGACTAGAGGTATGGAGCTGAAAACGAGGAATGGACTGAAGCTGAATGTGGCTGAAAAGGACAGATAAGTTGAGTTTCATAGCTAAGAATAAAGAGTGAAAGCAAGGTCACTGGTAGGGTCAAATCAATTACCAAGAAAGGAAGTAAAAGAAGCAAGGCAAAGATCAGTGAAAAATAAACCATCATTGTTAGTTTATTTTATGTTAGTACCTGTGGCTATCATTCACTAAAACAAGAAGGTTTTCTCCTTATATCCTCAATAAAGAAATCTCAATTGGATGAGATTAGTCCAAGGACTAACGCAAGACAGAACTCAACAGATATTAAAGAGGCAAGATCAGAGGACTAGCAAATGCTTACACAAAAGGTTCAAGCAAACTCCCACAATGCTCTGGCATGACTGAACATCTTCATGCCTAGACAAAGCACATACTGGA
>PVJO010032429.1:0-13195 GCA_004026905.1 Hystrix cristata | reverse complement strand
GTTGAAGGTGAGCAAGTTTCAGGAGAGAATGAGGTGGTGAAGACCATGTCATTTTACATTCACGTTTTCTATTAAATTTCACAAACACTTCTTTTTGTGTTGCCACATGCAATTCTCAGGACAATTTGAGGGGGCTTTATTGAGGTGTGGTGGCACACCCCTGTAATCCCAGCACTTGGGAGGCTGAGGCAGGAGGATCACCATGAGTTCAAAGCCAGCCTGGAGAGGGCTGGGGATTTAGCTCAGTGGTAGAGTGCTTGCCTAGCAAGCACAAGACCAAGTTCAATCCCCAGCAGCTCCCCCCCACCATCAAAAAAAGCCAGCCTGGACTACAAGACCAGACCTGTCCCAAACCGCACCCCCCACCACCGAGAAAAGGTGGCTTAGACAAGCAAGGCAAGCTCTTTTTTGTTTGTTTGTGGGTGTTTTTGTTTTTGTTTTTGGTGGGGGGCATCGTATGTAGTTTTGCTATGTATGTTTCATTGTATATAGTGTCTCACTATATAGTTCAGGTCAGTCTTGAACTCACTAGGTAGCCCAGGCTGGCCTCAAACTCACAGTGATCCTCCGGCCGCCATACAGTGAGTGGCTGGGCCAGGACTTGAGTCCAGGTTTTGGGGATCCCTGTCACATGCCTTGTCCTGCCCCATCCTATGGCAGGAGAGTCCTGGGGTCTTGTGTCACTGTGTTCCCATCCCACCTAGAATGTGATCCAGGCTGCAGTATGGACCGGCTGGCTCAGACACTGTCAGAAGATGGCATCAAAGTTCAGGTCATGCTACCCGGGTGACTTTTGGGGAGGCTGTTTATTGCACCTGCTGTGGTGTGAATGTGCGCCCTTAAATTCATATGCTGAAACTTAGTTTCCATTGTTAAAGTATTGAGCGGTGGGGTCTCAGGCAATTAGCACTTTTAGAAAACAGCCCAAGGGGAGGTTTCCGTCCTGTGAAGACTCAGCAAGGGGGGGCGCCATCTTGGAAGCAGAGAGCAGCCCTCACCAGACACAGTCAGCTGTGATACTGGTCTTGGACTTCTCAGCCTCCAGAACTATGAACAGTATATTCACATTGCTTATGAATTGCCCGGCCTGAGGTGTTTCATTGTAGCAGTTCAGGCTGAGACAGTTGCTTCATGTCTAAAGCAGAAACACTAAGAGTTCCCCAGCCAGGGTGGCTGTGGGGGTTGAATGACCTACATGTTAAGGAAACAGCAGCCTGCGAGTCCAGACTGGACAGGTTTCCTGCTCCGCTGTGGGCTGCCAACAGCCCAGAACTCTTAAACAAGTCAAAAAGAAAGTGTTTTACATCCACTCCAGCATTTGTTCTGCACTATCAGCCTGCCGAGTGTTCTTTCTTCTCTCCTTCCTTTCTCTCATTCCCACTCAATCCTTTCCTTCCTGCCCCTCAGCCAGGTCTCACAGAAAGTGGGCTCCTGAGACTCTGCAGGGACCCAGGCCAGGGAAGGAAGGATCAATGTGGGGGGCTGTTTTCCTCACCCTTTTTGCTGTTTCAATTTCTAAATATTTGTTTTCTCTGGAAGGTGCTATCAGACAGTACTGGACTACGGATGGAGAGAGGGTCATAAATGACAGAAAATTTCCTTCCCCTTCTCCAATAAGTAGGTTTGAATATTAAGCCCCTGACCCAAAAGAAAAGAGAGACTGATAGGAAATCCCTTCAAGAAAGAAAAGAGAGATTGATAGAAAAACTCCTTTTTTAATTCAGTCTCTACTTCCATGTTATTACTTAATTTTTGAAGTTAATATATAGTTGCTGTAGTTGAATATTGCCCAAAAGCTCATGCGTTGGAGGCTTGGTGTCAGCCCATGGTGCTCTCAGCAGGTGGTAGAACCCTCAGGAGGTGGGGCTTAGCAGGGGGAAGTCAGGTCATTGGGGATTGTGCCCTTAAGGACACGCTGGGACCCCAGACTCTCCTTTTCATTTCTCTTTGCTTTCTGGCTGCTTCCTTTGCCAAGTGCTCCTACCAAAATGTATGTCCTAGGGGTTGGAGCTTTAGCTCAAGTGGAAGAGTGCTAGCCTAGCAAGTGCAAGGCCCTGAGTTCGATCCCCAGCATCTCCCTCCCCCCCCAAAACAAGAAACAAAAGGTATGGCCTAACAGCAGGCCCAAAGGCAAGACAGCCCACTGACCTTGGACCAAACCTCCAAAACTGGGAGCCAAAATAAACATTTCCTCTTTTTAAGTTGATTAACTCAAGTATTTTATTATAGAAATGGAAAGTTGATTAATACCATAGTAAAACTGGAAACTACGCCCTTTCTCCACCCTGAGCCCCTGCCTGGCAACCATTGAGATGTTCTGTCACTGTAGTTTTGACCCTTTGAGAGTACACAGAAATTCAATTATACAGTTTATAACCTCTTGGCAGGATTTTTCATTTATCATAATGCCTTTGAGATTCATCTCAACCGTGTATACCAAAGGTTCATTTCTCTGTATTACTGAGTAGTGTTCCACTGTGTGAGTGTACCATAGTTTGTTTATTCATTCATTCATTGAAGGACTTTTGAGCTGTTTCCAAGTGTTTGTGATCATGACTGCAGCTGGCATAGATATTTGCACAAAGGTTCCCGATTGGAGGTGATTCTATCCCCAGGGGGCTGCAGGCAGTGACTGAAGACATTCTTCATTGTGCCTCTGGCATCTAATGGGTAGAAGTCAGGGATGCTGCTAAACATCCTAAATTCCAGGTCAGCCCCACAGCAATGAAGGATCTGGCCCAAAATTCTGATATTGCTGAGACTGAGAAACCCTTTTCCTGGGAAATGTGGGACTGAGATTTTTGGGGTCATATCGTATGTGTATGTTTAACGCTGTAAAAATCTGTCAAGCTGTTTCCCAGAATGACTTTACCATTTTAAAATTGATTTTCAGTGCTGGGGGACCAAATCCTGCATGCTAGGTAAGTGCTCTACCAATGAGCTATAGCCGTAGCCTGAGTTCACCATTTCACCTGCCCACCAGCAGTGTGTGTGGGTTCTGGGTGATTCACATCTTTGCCAGTGCTTAGTGATGTCAGTCTTGTTACTTTAGACATTACAATGGGTACATGGAGCTATCCTTCTCATTGGCATTTCCTAATGTCTGATATATAATATAGAAATAAGCACTTATTTGCCACCTGTGTATCTTCTTTGGTGAAATGTTGGTTCAAGCCTTTGGCCTATTTTTAATTGGGTAGTTTCTTTTCTTACAGTTGAAGTTTTGAGGTCTTCGTACATTGTAGATACATTCTTTTGTGGAGGATGCAATTAGCTCTTTTGCCAATCTATAGCCTGTGTTCCCATTCTCTGAATAGTGACTTTTGCAAAGCAAACCTTTCTAATTTGGGCTATGAATGTATCTCAGTGGTAGAGTGCTTGCCTAGGATGCATGAGAATCTGGATTTGAGCCCCAGTGCCACAAGGGAGTGGGGAGAGAAACAGGGAAAGAGAGAAAAAGAGAGAGAGAGAGAGACAGAGAGAGAGAGACAGACAGACAGAGAGAAGAAGAAAAGAAAGAAAGAAAAGAAAGAGAGACTGGTTCTCTAACGACAGTAGCTTTACAATAAGTATTAAATAGGCTAGTGTGATTTTAAATCCTATCACTTTATTATTATTATTTTTCAAAATAGGTTTGATTATTTCAATTCCTTTGCCCTTCCACGGAAATTTTAGAATCATCTCATGTCTATAGCTACAACCTTGTTTCTAACTTGTTTTAACAAGGTATAGACTTAGGGTGCCCTGACTTTCTTTGTTCAAGGTTGTCCTCTGATACCAGTGATCTAGGTAGAACCTCTGGGTGAGCTCCCTGGGAGGGAGGAGAAACGCCAACTTTAGAGAAAACTCCAGAACAGCCATTCACCTGCTTCCTGGGAGGACAGATGGTATTTTGCCTGAGGACTAGGAAGAATGCAAATTGGCTTTCTTTCACTTAGTGTGGAGTTGGTAAGTGTTTATAAAAAGATTCACAGACTAATAAATGCTGCTAGTTTACAAGGCCAAGTTATCTTAGTTTTTTGACAACAAAATGGTACTGATCATTCTGATTTTTCCTGCAAGATGTCACTTTTCCATTTGAAATGTATTTTTCATCAGGCTAAATAACTCGCCACAGGCCGCACACACAACCTTCTCACATATATCTTCCTGCCTCAGCCTCCCAGAGTGCTGGGATTACAGGCGTATGCAACCATGCCCAGCCCTACAAACTTTTTAAAGTTGTGGAGTGGGAGTTCATCCTGATGTGTGTCAGGTCTGAATACAGTGTCCTCTGGGTCTCCGTGGAGGCTGTCACACAAGCCAAAGTGACAAGCAGAGGTGACAGAGGGGTCGTGGTTCTTCAGCCCCTGGCTCCTGCCTCCTGGTCTGTATCTGGGAAGACCCTCCACCCCAGCTCTGGGCTTTCGGGACCTGCAGGAAGGATGGGAGAGCTGAGTCCTCTAAGCTGGTCATGCAGTGCCAATAGTATGCTGTTTACTATGTGAAAGGAGGCCTCTGAGTTTTCTTCTTGTGCAACAGCGTGATCCACTTGGGGACAAGAAACCACAGGCAGTCAATCCCAGGGGCAGGAGCAGTGGGCAAGCCAGGGATGACAGGGTCGCTTTTTCTAGCTCTACCACTGGCTTGCCGCAGACCTGGGCAAAGAATTTGACTTCCGCAAGCCCCTTTTGCTCACCTGTAAAATGGCAGTTCTACAATCTGCCCCGCCCATTGCATGGAATTATTGCAAGATGCACATGATCGAGCATGGAACATTTCTGGAAAGACACACTCCAAACTATTCAGTGGCTTCTCAGGGAACAAAAGAGGGAAGTGCGTGCACTGGGAGTCGTGAGGATTAACGTTTTCATCTTCAATCATCTGTGATTTTGTTTCTTTTTTTTTTTATACAGGGATTGAACCTGGGGCTTTACACTGAGCTGCACTTCCAACCTTATTTATATAGTATTTTGAAACAGGGTCTTGCTAAATTGCCCAAACTGGTCTCAAAATTGTGATCCTCTTGCTTCAGCCTTCTGAGTAACCTACCAATTTTTGATCATAAAAGAAATTCATACTTTTTTTTATTTTAGGGGGTTTTATTTGTTTTGTTTTGTGGTGCTGGGGATCGAACTCGGGGCGTTGTGTTCGCAAGGCAAACACTCTAACCACTGAGCTAAATTCCCAGCCCTTGTTTTGTTTTTTGAGACAGGGTCTCTCGATGTAGTTCAGGTTGGCCTCAAATTTACAGTGATCCTCCTGCCTCAGCCTCCCGAGTTCTGGGATTACAGGCGTATGCCACCATGCTTGGCCCATTTTAAAAAAATCTGAAAGGCTGGGTGTGTTAGCACTTACCTGTAATCCCAGTTACTCAGGAGGCTGTGGCAGGAGGATCACAAGTTGGATGTCAGCCTGGGAAAATTAGCGAGACCCTATTTCCAAATTAAAAAAATGTAAAAGGCTGGGCATGTAGCTCAGTTGTAGAGTGTGCGTGCAAGGCCCTGGTTTCAATCTACAGCACCAAACCAGACAACAACCAAAATTGGTTTGTAAATGTTTGCCACAAAGACTAAATATGGTGATATAATAATACATATTGTGGCTTGCAAAAATTTTCCAGCCCTGCTAAGCTGCTAGTTACTCTTCAAAGCCTGTGTTGTGAGTCACTCGACCCGGCATTTATCACATGGATTTCACAGCACGACAGGCTGAGTCCTGGGTACCTGAAATCTGAGGGTGCAGTGAAGTCACCTGGGATGGGGACCTGGGTTGGAGGGAAGAGACAGTACAGCTCCATGGGGCTGTTAGTAAGGGTTCTTCCCTCCTCCTTCTGGGCCTCCCAGGTATGAATCATATGTTTCTCCCCGGTGATCTGGCCAGACCTAGCAGGCAGGCCTTGCGGTGCCAGAGAGAGAGTCGCCATGGAACAGAATGGAGTTAGCACAGAACACATTTAAAAAATCAATCACTGGGGCAGCAGCCCACTGGAGCAAGGGTGCCGAGGCACTCTCCACAGGAACCGGCTGCGTTGGGGGTTCTGGGTGTGTCGATGGCTCAGCAGTCACCATGGCCAGCCAGGGCCAGCAGCATTCAGTGCCCGAGGCATAGCTGGGGCTGGCACGCTTCCCCAGGCAGTGAAGAGCGGGGCCGTGTGTATCTGCACTTGTTTATTTGCGGTTCGAAGCCTCTGGCAGGTGCGATGGGTGCTCTGATTTCTCTGTGTGGCTGAGGTTTCCCCAGGACAGACCCTCCTTTCTCAGAGTCACTTTCAGATCTGGAAAGTGACAGGGCTGGTAGCCCACAGAGCAGCCAGGACGCTTCTGGAGCAAGAAAGGGGGCTTGTAAGGAGGTCACTGTTGTTCCTAGTCTAGCAGTCTCTGGCTGTCACTCTGACCAGAGACAAGACAGCAGCCCCTACCCATCCCTGGGCCTCTCCTCAGAGGGAGCAAAGAGTCCAGACCCCTCTACCAGCTCTGTAAACCAGGCCACAGTAATACAGCTGAGCTCAACTTACAGGTTCAGGATTCGCCTCTACGCCAAGCTCCAGTTGAGGGGGAATTCCTTCATGCTGGGGAAACATTCTGCCCTGTCCTCCTGGGCTGCTGCGGCGCTGGGGGCAGGGAGCCAGCTATCCTGTTCTGGTGGCCGCTGAGGGGCTGCGGGGAGATGGGGGCAAGGGTGAAGGATGACACAGGCCCTAAGTTGGTGCCATGTCAGCCCCCAGCCTCACTCTGGTCCTGAACAGGTCTGCTCATTGGGCTGAGACAGATACCAACACAGCCTCTCCAACAGACTTATCTGATTTCAAACACAAATCCCTTCTCTCCCTCCTCTGTCCCAACAAAGGCCCAGACAGGAACCACCTGACGGACAGAGCAGCCTGAGGATCTGCTGCCTTCCCCAATTCAGAGGCACACAGATTCTTTAAAGGGCCGAAGAACCAAGATAATCTGATTTCGTGGCAACATGGCCTTCATTACAACTACATAGTTCTACCAGTGTAGCACAAAAGCAAACATAGCCAATGCGACAACAAATCGGGATGGCTGTGTTCCAATAAAACTTTATTTGTAAGAGTAAGTGGTGGTGGGCCAGATTCGTCCCGTGGGGTGTAGTTTAGTGACCCCTGCTCTGCTTTACCAGGCCCTTCCTAGGGAGGTGAGCACCTTTTAGAATCAGTTGTCCTCCCTAATCTCTGGAACTACAGAGGATTCTCCAGTTTTCTAAGGGCCTGACTGTCAACAGAGGCCAGAAAGGCGGGGAGGGTGCTTAGAACACGTGTACGGAGAGGATGCAGGTGTCTGCTGAATGCAGCCCTGCTTAGAAAATTGCCTGTCAGTTAATGTTCTATCCCTACCTCCCCAAGGGACATGTTCATGGCCCATAAATCACCAAAGTGGGCCACGCGGGGCTTACAGAGATGAAACAAGGCATGGTCCACCTCCAGGGTTGGTGACCCAAGAGGACCGCTGGCAGCCTGGAGAGGGACTATGGGGCAGGCACTGTTACTCGTCACATCACCGTGGGCTTCAGGTTGGGCTGCAACTGGCAAAAGGGCTCAAGCCTCAGACCTACTGCCACTTTACAAACTGAATGACCTTGGACAAGTTACCTAATCCAAGTTTTAGTCCCCTTGTTTCCAAGAAATGGAGACAAAAATCATACTTGCCTCCTGGAGCCCCAAGATTTAGATCAGATAACCCTTGTAAAGCATTTAGCCCGGCACATATAGGAAGGGTTATATCTGGGGTCATGATTGTTAAATTGCTTTTTGGACACCTCTCATTTGCTAGGAAATGCTAAGTCATACCTTTTGTTTTGTTTTGTTTTTTGAGACAGGGTCCCACGATGTAGTTCAGGGTGGTTTTGAACTCACTATGTAGCCCAAGCTGGCCTTGAACTCTTGGCAACCCCTCTGCCTCAGCCTCCTGAGTGTTGCGATTACAGGTGTGCACCCCAACCCCAGCAAAATCACATCTTATTTAATATTCTTTGCAATGCTATCAATAGCTCTTATAGAGCCCATTTTACAGGGGAGGAAACAGACTTAGAGAAGCAATGCTTGCCAAGGGCACACGGATTTAGCTGTAGTCCAAAGGGAAATATGAAAGCCAAATATAAGAAAAGAATAAGAAGGCAGATGTGGTTGGGCATGCCTGTAATACCAATACTCAGAAGGCTGAGTCAGGAGGGTCCCTGTGAGTTCAAGTCCATCGTGGGGTACATAGTGAATTCAAGGACAGCCTGAACTACATAGGGAAACCCTGTCTCAGAAAAAAACAAAAAAAACAAAACCAAAAAAAAGTGAGCGAGGAACCTGGGGCGATGTGATTCTACAGACAATAGGCAGACAGGCAGCCCGCTAGTATAATTTGTTTCCACTTGATGCAGAGAAAGGGTACAGTTCCCTTTGAGCCTCTGTGAGCTCAGTGGAGACCCTAATGCTGGTATCCCTGCCAATCTGGCCTGGGGAGGCCAGCGTCTGAGTGGAAAGATACTCTGGGTACAGGTGGATGAACAGGCAGAGGCCATGGGAAGGGCTGACTGGTGTCCCTTTCTGTTTTCCATGTCTGCCTGGAACCTCAGAATGCAAGGTTCTCTGGAGATTGGGTCTTTATAGATATAAGTAAGATTAGGTGGAGATAAGATCACAGTAGTTAGGACGGGCTCTAAATAGGAACCAGAAAGGGATCGTTGGGCACTTAGAAGAGATGGTCATCTGAGGACGGAGGCAGTGATTGGGGTGATGTGTCTACTGTCCCAGGAATGCCAAGGATTGCAGGCAGCTACCAGAAGCAGAGAGAGAGGCGAGGAATGGATTCTTCCTAGGCCTCCAAAAGGACCCAACTCTGCCCACTTTGGCCTTAAATTTCTGGCTTCCAGGACTGTGAGAGAATAAATTTCTCACCTGAAGCCATCCAGTTTGGGGCACTTTGTCACAGCAGCCCGGAGAAACTAATACATTATATGAACTTTGGAGTGTGGTTCCTGGTGTCCTTTGAGCCCACCTCAATCAAAAGTGCACAGTGATGCTTGTAGGATGAGAACAGACAGGGAAAGGGACAAAGGAAGGGAGCAATCAGCTGGCAGGGTAGGGCTGATTTGGGAAGTGAGGGGTACAGAGCCGGTTTAGGGGAAGCTGCTGCCAGGAGCGAGGAAAAGGGGTGAGGTGAAGAAATGCATAAGAGAGGCAAGGCTGGTCGAGCACAGCTCCATCTCCTCTAGGCCTGAGAACTGCAAACAGGCAGGCTGGCGACTGGTTCCTGACTCCGCCGGCTCAATGAGAGGACCCTCTGGTCAGCCCCAGGGCTTGGGCCTGCACAGCTGCTCAGTGGACAATCAGAAACTGCCCCCATGGAGCCATGTAACTGCTTGGTCACAGCTGGGGTCGGGACATGAGAGTGGGGCTGGGCTGAGTGGTGGCCAGCTACAGGCCTCTGGATGTTGGCTCCACCTTGGTGCCCCAAGGCCCTAAAGCCCATGGCTCCAGGCGAGCCAGCAGCACCTGCCTGACTGAGTGAGGAGCTGGGCTCTCAGTGGCTTTTCTGTTCAGGAGTTTCTGCCTCTCCCCACACTCTCCGGCCAAGGCCCTTCTAAACCGGGCAGCTCAAGTGCCTTACAAATGGACATTGTCGCTTGTTTTACATAGTAGCTTCTCTCCAAAAGTGGTGGCCTGCACTGCCTTCCCTTCTTGTCACTGCTCCATAAGGAAATGGGGTCTCTTCCTCCACCCCCTTCAGCCTGGGCTGACTCATGACTGCTTTAAAGCAAAACATGGCAGGGTCAAGTCAGGAAATGGCTCCATCTCTGCTGAGCCCTGAGAGGACTAGCAGTTTCCACCTGCTCATGGAGTCGTGAGCCGCCACTGAAGCCGTCCAGACCACCTTGCTGGAGAAAGAGGCCACACATAGGAGCCGGGAGCTGTGTTAGTCAGATTTCTGCAGCTATGATAAAATGCTTAATTAAACAACTGAAATAAAGAAAGGTTTATTTTGGCATGGTTTCAGAAATTGGAGTCCATGGTCAGATGGCTCTATAGTTTTGGGCCTATAGTGAGTCAAAACATCATGTGGGGTGCAAAGCTATTCACCTCATGGCGGCTTACACACAGAGAGAAGGGGCCAGGGTCCCAATATCCCCTTCAAGGGACATCCCCAATGACCTAATTTCCTTCCACTATCCCACACCTCTTAAAAGTTCCACTAGCTTCCAACAGTGCCATCTGCTTCAACACATGGCCTTCCAGGGATATTTCAGATCCCAACCGTAACACTGGCCGGGCCATCCTGTTGGACCTTCAGGTGCCCACAGCCCCAGCTACTGTCTGATGCAACCGCATAGAGACCCCTGAGGAAGAACCCAGCAGCAGACCCCTGCCAGCCACACAACCATGAGCTCAAAATAAATTGTTGTAAGCTTCTAAATCTTGTATAGTTTATTTACACAGCCATTAGTTACGCTGACTACTCTGAAAGATTCATCCCTAAATCCCCTGTCCCGTCAGTATTCGCTGGCTATTTGGGAGTCACAAGGACCCCAGATCTCCAAATCCATAGTCCCTCTTTAATGATCTGACCCGGCGGTCTCCTTGGTGATCAGCCCTGGAAACAGGCAGAGTTGCTGGAGGGCACTACTCTTTCTGGGATTGGTAGGAAACTAAAAATCAACAATATTTGTAAAGCAGCTAGATGTTGGTGGCAATCAGAGGGAATCAGTGACAGATCATACCTTTTCTCTGAAGAGCATTAAGCAGCTTTCCAAGCACTCTAACCTGCCCAAGCTCCTTCCACCCATGACAACCACGAAAGGCAGCACGTAGCAGCATTCCTTTTGTTATTGAGCAGGAAACAACATCAAAATCCTCACAGACAGGAGCGGCAGAACCAAGGCCGGAAGCCAGGTGGTCCGACTGCCTGTCCACAGACTTCTGTGCTACATCCCTGCTGTCCCTAGACCACCCCGTACAGCAGTTTTGGACCCAGTCAGGACCATTTTCTGAGGTTTGAGGAACAGAGAAGAGGAGGACCCCAACTAGGGAGTAGAGTCTGTAGTAGTCACTTCCTGTATTCACCTGTGTCTCTGCCCTTGCTTGTCATAACGTGACCATTACTTAAGCTCACCCAGCCTCAATTTCTTCATCTGCAAATGGGGATGCACTCATGAAGGCAGCTGCTGTGAGCTCAGGAGGAGGGGCTAGATTTTGTGACTTCCTGGTCTGATAGTGCACAGCATAAATGACCCTCTGTGGTTTTGGAATCTAGATCACAAAATACATGCTCACTGCAAATCAGGAAGCCATGGCGTGAAGAGGCGAAGGAGCTCATGTGAGGTCACCCAGGTCACCTGAGCAGAGTGGGGCTAGAAGACCAGTTCCAGCTCCATGTATTTCTGGCACATATCTCTGGGTGCCTGGCGTGGGCTGAGGAGCCAGCAAGCACCAGGAAAGAGAGCTGGGTAGTAATTCGTGGAGGCGCACCAGGTCTCTGCCCAGAAACAGAACTTTTAGAGAGATAGTGGCTTCAGAAATATGGAGAGTGACATGGACCACAGAGATGTTGGTAGGCAGGGGAGGAAGTTCTAGAGCAGGATCCACCATAAAAGAGTATCTAAGGAAGAAACTGCTGGAGATGAATTCTGTGGACAGAATCCAGAATTCGTGGAAAACCGTGAGGAAGTTTCCATGGGATAGAGCAACCGCGCCTGGATGAATGGCCTTAGATGTCACAGGCTTTCAAAGTGACTTGAAGACTCGCCCACCATGCTTCCATACTAACCACCACACTTTCCTCAGCTCCCATTACTACGATTCCCACCGGTACCACTTCAATGGAGATGATACTAACCTGTTTGTATGCAGGCTTCA
Source organism: Hystrix cristata (assembly GCA_004026905.1). Lineage (NCBI taxonomy): Eukaryota > Metazoa > Chordata > Mammalia > Rodentia > Hystricidae > Hystrix > Hystrix cristata. The sequence continues at coordinate 1,350 of PVJO010032429.1, read as the reverse complement.
CACAGTACATACATGTGTTGTGCTCCCCCAAAATGATGTGTGGAAGTCCTAGCCCCTGGCACCGGCCAGTGTGAGAGAATTAACAAGAAGACTATGTGAAGAAAGACAGACATCCGGGGATGAGGCCATGTGACCAGATTCTTCCCTAGAGCCTTCAGTGGGAGTGTAGCCTTCCTGACACCTTGATTTTGGACTGCCAACCTCCAGGACCGTGAGAGAATAAATTCTTGTTATTTTAAGCCATCCAGTTTATGCTAACTTATTACAGCATCCCTAGCATACTCATCATATAGCCCACTGACATCTACCATGTGAACAGTCTTCCTGGCCACCCTGCTAGTTGCTATATGTTACTGTCTGTGACAGCCAGCTTTCAAGATGACCCCAGTAGTCCCACCTTCTTTTACTTCCCCATGCAGTCCCCTTCCACACCAAATAGGGCTGGCCTGTGTGACCACTAAGATAGTGTGGAAATGACCTCCTGCCTGTGCCTTGCCTGTTTGGACTACTTGCTCTGGGCAAAGGCCACAGACAGCTTGTGGAGAGGTCTATAGTGAAGACATGCAGCCCCAGCCAACAGCCAGCTTCACATGACTGAGCCATCATCTGCCCCAGGCCAGTTGAGCTGTGACAGATGATCCCAGCCCAGTTGATCCTGCAGATGACTGCTGCCCTGGCCAACATCTACAGTGCAACCACACGAGATACGCTGGGCCAGACCCTCCACTCAAGCCACTCGGATTCTGGATCCAGAGAATGTGTGTCTTTATCAATGTTTACGCTCTATGCTCCGTTCTGTGTAGATAACTCAAACATCTTTCCCATCTGATCAGACACAGCATGCATAGTGGTTAAGAGTCAAAATCTGCAGTAAGCCATCACTTAGTAGCTACTGACCATGAATGTGTTGCTTCAACCCCTCCAAGTAGCCTCATTTATTAGTTGGTAGAATAATTGCTGCCATCTAATGAGAATGTTGGGAGGCTCCAGAAGTTAGCACATAACTTCTAACAGTTCTGTCATGTAATAAACATTGTTTATTTTTATATGGGTCAGAAAGCAATTCAAGAGGGTGAAAAGAGCTACGCACCCCAGTGACTCCTGGGCAGACTGGGTTCTGAACCTTGGTCTCCTGACTCTCTGGATAGTGCCCCTAATCTAACTGAATCCCAGGAGCAGAACGGCAGAGGAAGGCAGACGGTCTGTGAGTTTAGAATGTTCAGCATTGCCAAAGATGGGTGTGGTGCTGCATGCCTGTAATCCTGCTACTCAGGAGGTTGAGGCAGGATGATTGCAAGTTTGAGGCCAGCCTGGGCAACTTAGTGAGACTCAAAAAAAAAAAAAAAAAAA
>PVJO010032428.1:0-13194 GCA_004026905.1 Hystrix cristata | reverse complement strand
TTCGTCATGCTGCAATTAGCCACTCTTCTCAGTACTGGGGCCTTACTCCTGGGCCTCACCTGGTATCTGGGCCTTAAGGACAGGCTCTCCTCTTCGGTCCTGCCTATGTGTCTTGAATTGGGGCTGCATGCCTGAGCTTCCATGTCCATCTGCCCTGTCAGATCGCAGTGCCCAGGGAGCCTGGGTGTCCGCTCCCCTGTCTGCTTGTGTGGCCTCTGTTGTGAGCTTCTGCCTCTGTAGTTGCCCAGCTCTAGCTCATCTCAGGGAGAATCCCAAGCTGATCCACATCTTTGTATCTGCAGCTTTGCTTTGCTTTAAGTAAATGGCAGGGCTTTGCCACATCTTGAGAAATGAGTGATCTAAACTCTACAATTTTAGGATTTTTTAATTTAATTGAATAGTACTTTTTGGTTCTATTAAAATGTACCAAGCCATCACTGGTTTGGTAATATTTTAGAAACATTAAAATGTGTCAGATATTTAAAATTATATTGACTGTATGATCTTTTAACACACATTTTCATTTAATCTGCATATATTCAGGTGCATAAGTATTTGATATCTTTACCCAAAAAGATATTGAATAAATATTGTTTGTTTTAGTTTATTATGTAAGGTAGAACTATCTCTCTGAGATTGTCTTGCATGATAAATCCTTCATAAATTATTTTACATAGTTTTTGTTAAAATATACTGTCTCCAAGTGTTAAGACTTAGCTTGTCTTATCAAATCCACCACTTGAGTAAACACAAGCTCATAACAGCTAAGGTAATTATCCCGAGTTAATTGATAAGAATTGATCAGCCCATTTATGTTCATTTTTGGAAGAAAGAACAGCCCACTGTCATTTCACAACACTGCTTGTCTTCTTGGGTTAATGAGAAGGATGAGAAGGAGCTTGCTCCAAGCTGGCATTCCGCAGGGCGAGTACGTGAGCCGCAGGAGCAGCGCCCCAGGGTATCTGACATTTGGGAAGAGAGTATAACTTACGATGATATTTTAAAGGTGACTGCAAAGGAGAGAAGGAAATACAGGAGTGTAGAAGTCACTGAGATTGTTGAACCCGGGAGGTGAGTGGATGTGACTTTGGCACCGATGGGATTTTCACTGTGGAACTTCCAAAGCTGTGTCTTCAGTCTTGACCACTTTCCAGAGCCCTAGACAGAAATTTCCAGCCTTTGTCTGGACATCTGAAGCTCCTGAAACTCAGCATCTCCAGAATGGCTGCAGTCATTCATTGAACAGCTTCTCATCTGCGGCCTGCCCCCTGCCCCATCTGTTAGCACTGTGGACACAGAGGAGGGTCCTTGTCCTCAGTGAGCCAACATCCATCCTTTCTCTCCCCTGGTTCCTTCCCAGACTCTCGGGGAGCTGTTCCCCTGCACTGTCACAGCTGCTGCTAGCCTGTGGGGTGGCCGATCTCGTCCTCTCAGTTTTCTTCCCTGCCCATCCCTTCTCATGGTGCTCTGGTTCAGTGGTTTCCCAATAGCTTCCCAAACATTCTCCGCATTCATTTTCTTCCTTTTACACTCTTGTGCTTCCTCTTTGACATATACACCCCAAAATTCATTCTATTTTCTTCTTGTGTGTCTCATCAAAATGATACTTAAACCCACCTGGTTAAAGTCTTATTCATCAGTATGTACCCAGCATGTACCACAGTGGCATTCAGTAAATGTTTGTCCAATGAATAGGAAAACATAGCTTCAGTCATGTCTTGGTGTGATTTAGTGAATATAATATGAGATTTGAATTTAAGCCCCCTCTTTACCTGTTCCATGACCTAGGCCTTAATTTACTCATTACTGTACTTGCTGCTGTTCTTTGTAAGGATTGCTGTGAGAGTTCTATGGGGATAACATCCCTCAAAATTGTCAGGCTGCTTGTTATTAATGTACAAATCAATTTTGTAGTGGCCTCTTGTTTTCTAAATTGAAGTTAGAGTAATTTTTATGCTTGGCATGGCTTGACTCCAAGCCACCGTTTGTTTTTCTCTGTCCAGTGTCTATCTAGACTTCGTATATACTTCCTGGTTCCCTTTTTTGGGCTCTGGATGTCCCCTGCAAGCATTTGCCTCAACACCTTTGTCTGCCTTTTTCCTCAGCCTTGATTTCTCGCCCCTCATCCTTCACCTGATGCGGTCTTTCTAGGTCTAGCTAAAGTGCCACTGGTCATTTTGAAGACTCCTGTGTCCCGGTCAGATATAATCATTCTTTGTTCCCTAGCACCTCCTTCTTTTTCCTTTTATTATACAGTAATCGGTTATTGTACTCTTTTTAAGGTTATTCACAGATCTTCCATTGTACTCTCCTTCCTGACACATAGTAAAATTATACACCTTTTCCCATTTGGAGTTAGATGTGGCCACATGAGTTGCTTTAGCCAGTGAAATACTAGTAGTAGTAACATGTGTTTCTTGAACTTTAAAAGCCAGCATGTATTTTACCATGATCTCTTTTGCATGTGGTATGTTCAAGATGGTACTCAGTCTACCAGCTGGGTCCCTCAGACAGCCCCTCTGCCAGCATATGAGGGGTGTGTAACATGAGGAAGGAATAAGGCACTGAGACTGTGCGGTTCTTGGCGAATGCAGCCTTGATGAGCCTAGTTTATGCAATTGTTCATAAGTGTGTCTTCCTCACTGGGTTGTAAATGCTAAAAGGTAAGCTCTGTGTTGAACTCATTTTCTGTCCACAATTGCTTCTAACTTCCCTGTACCTAGTTGGTGCTTCAAATTATTTTAATTTTCCTAGAACACTGAAGAACAATATTGATTTGGGGGAAACCAGGAGTAGTATTTTAGAAAGACTACATAATACATGTTGGATTAAATGTCCTATTTTAGAATCCTATATAATACACATTGGAGTAAATATCCTTAGAAGGAAAAAAGTTGGAGAAAGAGTCAGAGGGTGGAACACGGAGACAGTTAACTCTGCCTTAGTTATGCCATCTCTCATGCTGTGCCACCCGGGTCTTTGGCTCGCGCTTTTTAACACTGGCGAACAACTTCTGGAAAGACACCTGCAGTTTTAGTTTTAAGATGGTTTGGGTGCAGTTACGTGCAATATGTTATTTTATTTCTAACTGCATTTTAAAATTCATTTGTTAGTGTTTTGCAGTGAATTTTAAAGTCAATGTGAATTAGTGTAGCATTTTCCCCTAGATTTGTTAGTATGGTTCCTGTTTTAACATTAATTTATAGAGCTATTTTATTTACTTGATGCCAAAAGATCTGAGTCATTCTAATTAGTTAACAGTTTCAATAAATTAATAGAACTATTCATTTTATTGTCCTGAAAAGAAGACAAATAGTTTATGTCCTTTTATTCTTTTTCCCAGTCAAGTCTGTGATTCACTGGATATGGGCTTCCATGGCATCACTAAGTCCATTTTCCAGAAAAGGAAATAATTTTCCCCCCTGAAATTATTTTGACTCCAGTCCCCAGCATTATAAGCATTAAAATTAAGGAATTAACCTGTAGCTTCTCTCTTTCTCCCTTTTTTCATCAAACAAGCTGTGCATGCATGTGTGTGCACATGCATATACATCATATATATACATTTGTCATAACTGGTGATTGATAACCCCTCATGAGATATGATTTAAAAGATTTTGGCATTTAGTTTTTAAACATTAATAATTTTGTTATTAGGAATCCAATGTATATTTTTAGTTAGAAATGTTATTTTTATTTCATTAAATTTACTCCTGTATAAGTATTCCTTTGAATGAATATACCACAGTGTCGTCCATTCTGCTGAGGTTAGGCATGTTATCTCTGGTAAGTCTTGTCAAAACCGTGGGTGTTAGTTCTAAGACATAAAAAAATAGCCCCGTGATAAACAGGGTTTTAATGAAGACTCTTCAGTTGACTCTTGGCAGCGGGTAGATCCTGAAAGAGGATAGTATAACTTAGGGGTTGGCAAACTGGCACACAGGCCATCCCCAGCCTACTACTTGTTTTTGTATGGCACATGAGCTCAGAGGAGTTTTTTAGATTTTAAAACTCATTTTAGATGAGCATCCAAGAAATAGTAATACTTCATAATTTCTAAAAATGATGAAATTCAGATTTTATAGTTCCTGAAATGTTATTGAAAGACAGATGTGTTCATTCACGTCTTGCCTCTGGCTGCTCGTGCACTAGCACTGCAGACCTGAGTTGCTGCAGTAGGGACCATATGACCTTTGAAGACCAAAATATGTTCTGTCTGATCCTTTACAGAGAGAACGTACTGACCTGTGGTGTAATGGAAATGAGTCTGGAGTTAGAGCAGTCGGATTAGTTAGCTCTAAGTCTTCAGAATGCTGCATACCTCATTGTGAAACTCTGCTCAACTGCTTAGTAACCGGAGCTCTCTGATGCTTGGTAGAAATTATTTAAAAGGATAGCAAGTGTGAAAATGGCTAGAAAACTGGCTCATGTCCCTATTGCTTCCTTTTGAGGTCAAAATTCTGGCTTCATCAGACCAATGGATCTGAGCAAGACTTCCCTTTGTTTTTCAGAAGTTTGTACTTAGTCATAGTTGGATAACAAATGTCTATTTTGGGTCTGTTTCTTCATTCACAAAACAGGAATAATAACTGTCTTCTAAGATCATTTTGAGGATTGGTAGTAACAATGGCTGTTGCTGTTACTTGCTTGGACCCCTTGCCCACAAGCTGGTTATTTATGTGGTACTTTTTTCCCCAGAGAACAGGTTGCTCCTTGGAAATCCAGCCTGTTTTAAATTAGCAACAGGGCTGAAAGTTAGCAACAGAGCTGAGTTTTATTGGCTCTGACATGGGGGGCATAGAAGCTAGCATGGAGTTACCCTTTGTGTCCTGTGTTTCCTTGAATGTACTTAGCCTTGGACATTAATTTCTGCTCTTTAAAAGTTTCTCATTATAGTTGAACATCATTTCCTGTGACATGTCTAAGAATATGAAGTAATGTGAAGTGGGCTGGGTCGGCCTGGGTGCTAGAAGGATGCTTCCAGGAATGATTGCCACTTGGGACACTTGCTGACACTGGGAGTCTATTCGTGCCTGACTCCCTAGAGTGACGTCAGGCATTGAGGAGGACCTTGCTCCATGCCCCAGCCCTGGGGAGGACATGCTTGCTTTGTGGAATGATAGAAATAAAGCTCTGTTTCCCCATGAAACCACTTGTGCTGAACCAAAATACAAAGGGAAAGCAGTGACCTTAAACTGTGCTTGTCTGCAGTGTTTTTGGCTTCCAAAGACCCTTTTTTTTTCTCATTTCTATTTGATACTGTTCTGAACAAAGTATTGTAAGGAACCTAATGTACAAATTCTCAAGACCAATATCACAAACCTAGTTTTTTCTTATTTGGTACCTAATTTGGCTAGAAAAATGTGAGGCCTTATGAATTAAAATGTGATGCCATTCTTTCTCTGGATGGCACTTTTAAAAATTGGATTTTGGTATGGATAATTTCAGTGAAATATTAATAATATTGAACACAAATGGTATGTCTCATGATATTTCTTATCTGTAGAATTCATGACAGGAGTTATGCGCATGAAGGATGCTTACACCGTTTAATGTCCTTCACCTGTGTCACCCTCATTCAGAATCGGGAGCTACTTATGTTTGTTTATTTACTCATGCAACAAGCATCTGTTTGGTGTCAGGCACTGAGTTCAAGGTGTCACTAATGAAAAAGACCCAAATCCTAATCCTCCTTTAGTTAACATTCTTTAAAAATATTGATAATTGGTGATCTTAGAGCTAGTGCTCCTGATAGGGGAAAGAAGGAGAGAAAGATACTTATTTGCATTTTCATTTTCTACATCTAAAAATCATAGTAACTCATCTGCTATTTCTAAGGTTTCAAATTTTTCATTTGGTAATAATTTTAACTAAGGTGTTGTGATGAAGCGTCTTGTCACTTATTGCTACTATTTATTGAGAACAAACTGTATCTCAGACCTCATGCTAAGTGTTTACATTAGGAAACTGCAGCCCCTCTCTATTCAGCAGGAACACATGCTCACACATACAGAATCTTAAAAATGTTCTGAAAGTCGCTTATTGCAGGTTCACAGTGATATTTCCACGGTGGTAGACTCTGCTGTAGAGAATCGAGGGTGAAGCATGGTCTTCCAGCTGGAAACCTGGGGGACAGGTGATGTAGACACATGCATCTTCCCACCCTCCTCCTCCTACTGGGAGCTACTGGGTAGAATGTGACACGCCCTTGCAGAAGACAGACATGAAGGGAGGGGAATGGGGAGGAACAGAAAGAGGAACAAATGAAGGGAGGGAGGTGCTGATAACCAAGAGCGACATAACCGAAGTGTTCAAGTGAAAGTTCCCTAATTGCCACAGCGTGGTGTCTGTAGTTACCAGGTGGTCAGGGAGTGAGTGCCTTTGGAACTAAATCATCCAAACAAAGTCAGTAAGCCGATTAGCTGGGCTTCAGTTTAATCTGATGCTTACCCCGAGAAGTCAATGTCATGGGAAAGGTTGGGAGTTAGGATGGTAATAAAATGATAAGCAATTTTCTAGACTTCTCCTTTGTTTCATACCATCATCAAGCCACTAAGGCTTCTCTAGCAGCACCAGGCCCCCAGTTAGCACTTGGGCTTAAGCGTTGACTTCGATGAACTGATTGTAGTATTGTTGCTGTGGTCAGTGCTGTGGAGAATGCCTTGTGTTTTGGTCCAGCTGGCTAGGGAAATGGTAACTCAAAGATTAACTGCATGGGCATTTTTGTAAGGCTATGCAACTGTGTAATGTTTTTATAACATTATTTATTAAGTGGTAAACTATCATTTCTAAGCTGTAAACAATGAAGTACCGAAGTATCAAAGGAAACACATTAGGGATCGTACATAGACAGTAACTCTTACATTGTTGTACTTCTGTCTGTCTTTTCTCATTGCTGAGACAAAATAACCATCACTCGAAGTTGAAGGAGGAAAGGTTCATTTCAGCTCACAGTTTGTAGAGGTTTTAGTCCACAGTTGGCTGGCTCCGAGGCAGGGGAGCACTGCAGGGGGGCATCGCAGAGGAGAAACTGTCCATGGCAAAGTGGACAGCAAGCAGCAGCCTGCTTTCTTTTGTCCCTTTTTATTCTATCCAAACTACAAGCCTATTGATTGGTGCTACCCACACTCAGGGTGGGTCTTCCCACTGCCCACACTCAGAACTATGATAAACCAATTAGTGGGCTTACCCAGAACCACACACTCTTAATCCCAGTGTCACACACCATGATCCAGCCACCTCTGAAAATCCCCGCCTAGGAGTGCATGAGGCTTTGGGAGGACAGCTAGTTACAAACCATGACAATTGCCTTGAATAATCTATGCATAATATTCAAGCAAAATTGAATCCTTATTAAGCAAACATTTTTGTGTACACTGCTTTCTCTTTATCTTTCTGTGCCTTTATCTTCTGTTTGACTCGAGCAGTTCCGCCTGGCTAGCTTTTATCTTCCAGTGCTAGCTCTTGAGCTTTCTTAAAATAGGCCAATGCCCAATCATATTTGTTTAATCTTTGCCATCCTTGAGCTCTGCCATACAGTTCCTTGCTATTTTATGGGTCTATTCAAGAACCTCCAAACAGCTGTTTTTTTGCTCCCTGCCAATTTGCTGTCTTCAGTCTCCAAGCACCAATATTCAGTACATAGCTGAAGGCCGCAGGCTTCAGCCTGGATCTGTCTGCTTCCTCAATAACATCCTTTGAACTATCCACATTTCTTGAAACCTCTATGTATTTTTTAATAACCACGTCCTAGTTCTGAGAGTTGAATAAAGTATTTCCAATGTTTTTTTTTAAAATCTTTGGTTATTAAAATCTTTTATACTTATATCTGTGTCTTCAGGGAAATCTGGATGACTGTCTCCAGAGCCTTTTGGTAATATTCCCCAGTCCTCACTTTATCTCACTTGTCCACATTCTGCAGTAATGCACAATTTGGCAGGTTTTTCACCATTTACTTTTACATTTTCCATTATCCTTGCCACACCCATTCCTTTAATTACTTGGCCAAACACTATGTGTTCCCATCCAAAAGAGGGGTTGGAACTGTTGTGATGAAGAACTGAGAACCATTTGCATTGCGGTCTGTATTTGCCACGTTCAATAAGTCCTCACGATCATGCTTATAATAAAAGTTTTCAAATTTTTCACCATAAACATTTTCTTCATCTGTCCCATTCTGATTTGAGAAATCTCTCCCCTGAATCATAAATTTCTTGATAATTCAGTGGAAAGGACGTCTTTTGAAATGAAGCAGTTTCCCAGTTGTGATCCAATGTCTTTTTCTCATATAGATAATGCTTGAAAATTTTCTGCGGTCTTGGGTACAATATCTGCAAACAGTTCTAAAACAACCAACCTTTGAGTGGTCACGATAGCTAAATTACATATCTATATCTGTAGCTTTTCTCTCTTTTCTGAAAACAGCCTCTGAGACAAAAGCTGATAAAGTTCCTCTTCTGTGTAAGTCTTCACTCCCTGCTAGTGTCCATGTCAAAGAAGATTCGAGAGTTACTAGGGTTGGAGGACTTAGCTTGTGGGGATGGGTGCAACATCTCCATTTGCAGCCACACGTGGAGGCAGGAGCCGGGCACCTCATGCATGAGTGGCCACTCAGATTGGAGTGGCCACTTTAAGTGACCACTCACAGGGAGAAAATACTTTCGGGGTCCTTGTCTTGGAGTCTTAAAATGTCATAGGTGTGAAATACAGTTGGTCACCTCTCCCTGTGATTTTGAGACTCCATTCACATATAGAGCACTGTGTGACACATTTGACAGAACATTCTGAAGAGGCAGAAGTGATGAAATCACTTTGAATTCAGCCTCACAGTGACAGGCCATTTGATAGTGCCTTCAAGTCTGTGGCTCAGGGGGTGTGGTGTAATGTGGTTTTCTGCTTGCCTTCCGTGTTCCAAATTCCTTGATAATGTAAACAGGCAAACTAAGATGTACCTGAAAATGCCTGCATGCTACTCTACAGTAGAGGTAGACTATTTCACAAGGAGGGCAGACAGAGGTACTAGTAACATTTTGCCACCTGGTAAAGCCACTGGACCAGATGGATTCACTAATGGCTTCTCCAAAGTATTTAATCAGACCTTACTGGAAGCGCATGACTGGCGTATTTAATTATCCCAAATTAACAGGACTTCTGCCAGCTACAACCCTCAATGCTTGAGTCATGCTTCTTGCTTAAAGAAGAAAAAGAGAGCTGAATAGCTCCAGGAAGCTGAGTTTTGCACTGACCACTCTCATTAGTGAAATTTCTCATTAGCAAATTGTTGTGTTATGGTTTTAAGCAGTATTTCTCCTTCTGCAAAGAATGTGCTGTGAGACTAGCCGTGCTGGTCAGATTCATTTTATCAGTAACATTTACACTGATGAGAACATCTGGGGGTTGATAAATCTGATATAGTCATCAGCCATCCCTTCCTGCTTCCTGCCTGTGGAAGACTTCTAAGCCACCAGATGCCTCTCTTTTGTGTGTGTATGTTAATTTTTGTTTCTCTAGGATAATTTTTGTTATTTGGTTTAATTTTTTATTTGTTAGAGCAATAGAGACACAATTCAAAAATTACAGGAAGCCTTATAAGGGAAACTGATCTTGCTTCACCTTTGTTTTTTTTTTTTTTTTTCCTATGGAACTGGGGATTGTATCCAAGGCCTCCATCCTGAGCTACGTCTTCAGCTCTTCTTTCATTTTATTTAGTTTATTTATTAATTTTTATTTTTGGAGACTGGATTTCCAGTCACTGAGTTGGCCACGCTGGGCTCAAGCTTGTGGCCCTCCTACCTCGGCCTCTGGCGTTGACTGCCATACTCGGCTTCTAACCTACTTTTCCAAGGAACGCTTTCAATTCTTTGTGGCTAGTCTCTCTGATGGTTAGTTCCAATCTCAGACGGTATGATTACTATTTCTCAACTTATCCACTTTAGACAAGTTTGACTTCCTTTCAATATACATGAGGTTATAACTTACGTATAACATTCTTACATCCTCTGTTTTTGCCTCTCCAAAGAGTTATCATTTTTATTCCCTTAAGATTTACCTTTGTATCTTTGGATTATATTTTTTATACTTTAATTTTTGGGGGTCATCAACTAGAGTCAATATCTCTTAGCTCCTAACTTTATGTGATGAAGATACTAGAGACTTAAGTATTCTGCTCAGTAAAACATTTTTGAGATTCATCCATGCTATCCATGTCAGTAGTTCATTTCTTTTTATTGCAAAAAACAATTCCATTCCAATATTCAGTAACTTATTTATCCACTCATCTGTTGATGGACATTTAAGTTACTTCCGAGTTCTGGTTATTATAGATCTACTATAAAGTTTGTAGGCAAGTCTTTGTTTAGTCTTTTTCTTTTATTTCCTTTTGGCAAATACCTAGGAGTGGAATTGTTACATCATACGTAAGAAAGTGTATGTTTAACTTTTATAAGAGATGGCCAAACCGATTTCCAAAATGATTTATGTTACATTCCTGCTAACAATGTATACATATTTCTAGTTGTGCCACATCCTCAGCAACACTTGACATCGCCAGTCTTTTTAATCTTAATTATGCATTACAGTGTTCAGGTCATTTGGCCATATTTTAAATTGGGTTGTGTACTTGTTATTGGGCCACAGTCATTCTTCCTTCTGGGTATAAGTCCTTGGTGATTTTTCTGCTCAATTTGGCTTGTTTTTACATTTATCTATAAAGGACCAGAAGTTTTAATTTAAATTCCAGTTTATTCCAGTTTGTCCATTTTTTTTTTGTATGTGGTTTATAGTTATTTCTTCTCTAAGAAACCATTATCTCGGAAAGGCTGCAAGGGTTTTTTTTTTTTGTTTTGTTTTGATTTTTGATTTTGTTTCCCTCAATTGTATACTTTAGCTCTTACTTCCTGGTCAATGTGAGAAAATTTTCAAGTACATTGAAAGCTAAGAGTTGAGGTTTTTTTTCCTATCTGGATATCCAGGTATTCCAGCACTTTTAAAAATTTTAATGGATACTAAAAAATATAAAAGTTGTACATATTAACTGGGGGTACTATGGAATGTTCAACGAATGTATTTGTTGTTTAATGTTTAGTTCCAGTACCGTTTGTTGAAAACTTGTGCTTTTCCCACTGAGTTTATCTCACACTTCTGTTGAAACTGATTGACCGTGCAAGTGTGGGTCTGTTTGTAAATTCAATTCTGTACCATTAATCTTTAGGTCTATCCTTATACCCATAGTACACTGTCTTAATTCTGACTCCTTTTTACAGACGCTTTCAGCAGAACTTCTACTTCTATTAACACTGTCTTCTCAGATTTATTGATTTCAGATTCTCTCATGTTATTCATGCCTGAGTTGGCTTTCAAACCTTGTCTTTCTTGCTTCAGGTGCTTTCTCCTTAGTGTGACATCTTCAGATAACATCTTGGCTGTTTCATGTGGCTTTTACCATTGTAATTCTGGGAAAGTAGTCTCATCGTTAAACTTCGCTGGATCATTCACTGTAGCTTTCTATGTATGTGAGTCTCTCCGGCCTACAAGGTCAATTCCCAATTTAGAATGTGGGGTAGCCATCACATGTCTGTACCAGATGGCAGCTAATTAATAACGCCATCTATAGTGTGCTCACTAATTTGGGTATTACTATATTAATCACTGTTTTAGGACTTATTAAATGTGTATGATATCTTCTTTGAGGTAGGTAGTATCCTTCCCATTTGTGGACAAGAAACTGAGATTCAGAGAGATGAGTAACTTGCCGACCATGATTTATGAGAAAGTACTTTTTGCCAGTAAGTAGGGGAGACATACTTCAGTGATGCCCTCGTAACTGTTTAACCAGGTCCCCAAGAGACAAAATGTATGTATAAATGTTATGCATCATAACATTTGCAAATAATAAATTATATAATACTCTATTATAAATTCCAGATAGCCAATTGATTTTCCTGGAATGTTTTCATTGATTTTTTCTGAACTCTTGTGTCTGTGGTCAACCTATGGTTGAGGAATAAATACTTGATTATTATCTGATTCGGAAAAAAGGTCTCTGGCCAGATTTATAGCTCAGCAGCACGCACAGAGCCTGGGTTCAGTCCCCAGCACCTCCAATGTTGCAGACGAATAAATGCAGTCCTAATGTGAATGTTGGTTGATAGTCCCATGCCTGTTAAATAGACAAAAGTGAACTTTAATCATTTGCTAATGATGTGAGCAGCTTCTTTGTTGAACTATGTAATAATGTTTCAACACGAATAGTTTGCAGTTTTTTATTACTCATGATGTGACAGCTATGGGTTGATACACATTTAATTCTGAACTTTTAACATTTTATCCCTGTATTTAAGTCTAGACAATCAACAAAACAATAAGCCAAGCCCTGATTTGTAACCTTCGTTGATTACCATGACATAACTGTTCTACCGTGGCTGATTTCAAGCCACCAGGGTTGACCCTGGAAGTGGAGGTGGGAAGAGAGAAGCATTAACACACCGTTCTGGAGTATCGCTGCCATTCAGAAAAGACAGCAACAAGTAACATTCAGATAACAAGTAATAGGAAAGTGTAGTGAAATAATTAGGAAGTGATGAGTTTTGAGTATATTAACTTTGTTTAAATACAGTTTACTTAATTGTAAGTTTATATGACTTAATTTTAACAGTGACTGCTTAACATTGGTTCATAAAGTTGTCGAAATTCAGGTTTTTGCTGGTCAGTCTAAGCATGCTCTGATTGTAGTGAGGAGAGGGGACAGTGCATCAGCGGAGCAAATCTCCTCTGCTTACTGGTAAATCACTACAATCTTAACCCCTTTCTAACGTGCTAGGAAGGTGTTCCTGGAATTTAGTTCCGTACCAATACTCCATATGCAAAATAGTACCTTCTTTTATTTTTAAAATCAAATTAATTCTCATTGCATGCACCACTGACCATGCTGGTTGAAAAGTCCAGTTTGAGGAGGGACGCTGCTCCACAATGGAGCATAACAGTATGCTGAGCTTTATGCAGTTTAGGAAAATGGAATAGATGGTGAGCTCTCTGAGTTTCTGTTGCTCCTGTTCATGTTGTTAAGAGCGAAGCCCTGTCTATGGTATCAGAAGAGGTCACAGTCCCAGTGGTGGCACTGCTTGGCCCATCTCTGCGACCAAGATGTACATCCACTGAGCTTCAACCCACCGAGCAGCAACCCTCACTGTGCCCTCG
>PVJO010032427.1:0-13208 GCA_004026905.1 Hystrix cristata | reverse complement strand
AAAAAAAAAAAAAAAAAAAGAAAAGAAAAGAAAAGAAAATTTAAAAGAAAACTTTGCCCCTTTTGAGTCTTTTTTTTTTTTTCCTTTTGCATCTTCACAGACCTGCAGCAGACTCTTTGACCCTGTATGAGGATTCCTGAGAGCCTGGTGTCCTAGAAAGTTGCTGGCTGACTCTTTTCTCTGGGTCATGAGAAAAGGGCTGGTCTGATAGGAGAAATGTGGCCTCTTCCCTCACTCAGGATGGAACTAAGGATGGACCAACCTCTAGGGAGTGCCCTGGTGGCTCCCACCCTGGCCCACTGCACACTGCTGACACAGTGCGGCACAGAGGAGCCATGTTCTCTTCTGGTTCATGTTCAGACATAAATTTAGCATCTAATGGAAGACAAGGGAGAAGGAACTCAATTATGATTTATTTCAGCCAGGTGTGGTGGTGCACACCTGTAATCCCAGCATTAGGAGGTTGAGGCAGGAGGATCTCTGTGAGTTCAAGGCCAGCCTGAACTGCATAGTGAGACTCTGTCTCAAAAAAAAAAAAAAAAAAAGAGAAAGAACGAAAGAAAATACTTTCCTCACCCTTTTCCTGAGTCCAGGGCCTCATACATGCTAGGCAAGGGCTCTACTACTGAGCTACATCTCTAGCCTCATTTTGAGAGCCTTTCACTAAGTTTCCCAAGCTGACCTCTGCCTGCCTCAGCCTCCCAAGTACCTGTGATTGCAAATTGTTTCACCTCACCTAGCGCTGAGATGCTTTTATTATCTGAGTGACTTTATTTGCATAACAAGACAAACTTCATTGGCTTTACATTTCCTCCCTTCATCCTCCAGTACATAACCTGTCTTTCCATCACCCCAGCAGCACTATTTCTTTTTGTAGTTTATGATGCTATATATAAACTTCACTCATCTGACCCTTCCATCAGTCTCATAATTTGCGGGACTCTTGTACGCACATATGTAATCAAATATGGATTTTTTCCTGTTACTCTCACTTACGTTAATTTTTTTTTTTTTTTTTTTTTGTGGTGCCAGGGGCTTGTGCTTGCTAGGCAAACACTCTAACCACTGAGCTAAATCCCCAGGCCCTGCTTATGTTAATTTAATTCATCACCCAGCCAAAGAACCCAGAAGGGTGAAGGAAAGCCAGAAGAACAGAGACAGTTCACATTCACTTGGAAACGATGACACCGTACAAGACTTGCCTGGGGCTAATCTCCCTGTCTGCACCATTAGACAATCCTGAGCTATCTGACTGGCTGGACTTCTCTCAGAACATCACTACCTGTTCTGCTGTAGCAATAACATCGTGCAAAGGACTAGTTCAACAGGAACCGGCCAGGGTATCAGATGCTGTCTGGCCTGCTGTCCAGAGAGCAGGCAGTCAGCTTATTTCAGAATTCCCTTCAGGATTAACTATGCAGGACTACTGCCAGTTCCTGCTTTCTTCCGCCTTTCCCACCAGCATTGCTCATGAGAGCACTTGCTCATACCCTCCCCGCACCGTAACATTCACCTGAGAGTTGGCTTCCCGAAAGCTCATCCTGTGATCAGATGAAAAGCTTTACCAGGCAAAAATAACCCAAAAGTAAGTTGGGATTTTTTGGTTGGGGGCAGGGAGAGTGGTACTGGATATTGAACCCAGGCTCCACTGAGCTATATTCCCAGTCCTTTTCTTATTCTTAATTTTTTATTCTGAGACAAGAGGGTCTCCCTAAATAGCTAAGTTGCTCAGAGTGGGTCCACAACTTGTTGGGTTTTTTTTTTGGTTTTTTTTTTTTTTTTTTTTTTTGGTGCTGGAGATAGAACTCAGGGCCTTGTGCTTGCAAAGCAAGCAGTCTAACTGCTGAGCTAAATCCCCAGCCCAGGCCCAGAACTGTTGATCCTCTGGTTTTAGCCTCCCAGAGTGCTAGGATCACAGGCATGTGCCACCATGCCCAACTAGAATTTTAATGTTACAAAATGCAAGGTAAGTACTCTGGTTTCTCTTCAGATCGTATAAATCCTTCACCTTTTTACAAAATGCAAGGTAAAAATAATCATGGGACAACTGACCGTTTTGGCACACACCTTACTCTAAGCTATTTAGAAGGCTGAGGCAGGGGGATCATGAGTCCAAGGCCAGCATGAGTAACTATCTCAAAAACTAGAAAGGGCTGGGGTTATAGCTCAGTGATAGAGTGCTTGCCTAGTATGTGTGAGGCCATAGGTTCAATCCCTAGTACCACACACACACACAATCACACACACTACACACACAGATACACACAGGGATAAAGGGGGAAATTTTATATATTGGTAAATAGTAAAATAGATAAGAAGGCAAGAATATGACCATTATAAATGTAGTTGGCAATATAGATTCAAAATATGTAAATGTTAATAGTTAAATATTTTTCTGTGCTGGGGATTAAATTCCGGACCTTGTGTGTGCTAGGCAAGTGCTACTACCACAGGACTACATCCTTAGCCCAGTAATAGTTAATTTTATTGACTACTTTCTATGTGTCAGGTATGCTCTATAGGCTTTATATGCGGTGCCTCATAATCTTCATTCAACTCTATGAAAAAGTACTTTTAGGCTAGGCATGAAGGCACATGCCTGCGGTCCCAGTCCTTGGCAGGCTGAGCGAGGAGGACAGCCATGAGTTCAAGGTCAGTGTGGACTACATGGTGAGTTCAAATATGTAAACTACATAGCAAGACCCTGGTTCAAACAACAACAAAAGATATTTTTATTCTCATTTTATAGTTATAAAACAGTAATTGAAATTAGCCAGGTGTGGTGGTACACACCTGTAATCCCAGCACTCCGGAGGTTGAGGCAGGAGGATCACTGAGAGTTCAAGGCCAGCCTAAACTACAGAGTGAGACATTGTCTCAAAAAAAAAAAAAATTGGATGTAGTGGCACACACCTCTAATCCTAGCTCTTGGCAGGCTGAAGCAGAAGAATCACAAATTTGAGTCTTGTCTGAATAATTTAGGGAGTTCCTGTCTCAAAAATTAAAATGGGCCGGGGAGATAGCTCAGTATGAAGGCCTGGGGATCAATCCCTAGTACCAATAAATAAACAATTAATTAATTAACCCAGATGCAGTGGTGCATGCCTGTAACCCCTGCACTCTGGGAGGCTGAGGCAGGAGGATCAAAAATTTATTTATTCATTCATTTTTTCTTTTTTTGGCGCTGGGGATCGAACTCAGGGCCTTGTGCTTGCTAGAGGAGGATCAAAAATTTAAATCTAGCCTGGGCAATTTAAGTGACTTAGTGAGACCTTGTATCAAAATAAAAAATAAAAAATAGGCTTGGGATGGGGCTGGGGATTTAGCTTAGTGATTAGAGTGCTTGCTTTGCAAGCACAAGGCCCTGAGTTCGATTCCCAGCACCCAAAAAAAAAAAAAAATAGGCTGGGGATGTAGCTAAATGTGAAAGTCCTGGGTTCAATCCTCAACACTGCATAAATAAATTAATACAAATAAATAACTAATAGTAATTGACAAATTTAGAAGAGAAAAAAATAAATCAACTATTGGTGAGACAGCAGGGAGAGTCCTTATTTCTCAACAAGGTTTCCCACTGTTTGAAATTGCTTTTTGGGAGGTTGCGGATTTAGCTCAAAGGTAAAGCACTTGCCTAGTAAATGCAAGGCCCTGAGTACGATTTCCAGCACCGCCCCCCCCACAAAAGCCATAAACTGCTTTCTTTTCACCAGTACTGGGGATTCAACCTAGTATTGTCGCATTGAGATACATCTAATCCTTTTTTAATTTTCTATTTTCAGACAGTCTCACTAAATTGCCCAGGGTGGCCTCAAATTTACAATCTTCCCGCTTCAGCCTCTCAGAGTGCTGGGATTACAAGCATGCACCACCATGCCCAACTCCTAAACTGCTTCTGAAGAGTTATTTTCCCCGGTGATTGGCTCAGGAGCTGTGACTCTCTCCCTAGGTTTTCCCGTAAGCCCTCCCGCATGTGCGGTTGGCCTGAATTTGACGTTCTGGGACCCTCCAGGCTGGGGTAGTGCAGTGCACACCGCTATCGTCTTCTGCAAGCCAAGTGCAGTGGAACTCAGTGCCTGAGCAGATCTCCACGTCCAGGGCAAACCTAGGTGCCAAGAGCCAAGACCTGATAAGACCAGTGCAGAAAATGCAGGGTCGTGTGCGCTAGCTGAGCCCAGCCCATCCTCTGTGCCAGTTGTGTGCCTCCACCCGCGTCCTGTACCCCACATGTTTGGGAGCACAGCCCCAAGAAAGCCAGGTGCCAGGGGCATTTGTGACAGTTAATCTCAACTGGACTGGATGAAGAGACACATAGGGAGGTGACTGGCCTGTGAGCTCCCTGACCTCATCAATGGATAAATCCCAGCTGGCCGGGCTACTTGGAGGTGGGGCCTGGTTGGAGGAAGTGGTCCTGGCGCCATAATCTGGCTCTTGCTGTCCGAATCCTCTTCTGTTCTCAGCTTCCAGGCTGCCATTAATCAAGGTAGGAACGCTGGACTCTCCAGCCTTCTACCATGACATTTCTGCCTTGCCTCAGGCCTGAAAGCAATAGAGCCAGCTCACAGCTCTTCAGGCAAGTCCTTGGGTACCACAGAAAATGTAAAGGCCAAGACCCAGGATGCCAAAGGAGTCCCTCCTGATCTCCAAGGGCTGATCTTTGCTGGCAAGCAACTGAAGATGGACGTACTTTGCAACATTCAGGAGTCCACTTCTGCCTTGTGTGGGGACTCAGCAGTCTGCTAAGAAAAGGAAGAAATCTCACTCCACTCCCAAGAAGAGTAAGTCTAAGAGGAAGGTTAAATTGGCTGTCCTGAAATACTGTAAGATGGATGAAAATGGCAAAATTAATCGTCTTCATAGGGAGTGCCCTTCAGATGAATGTGGTACTGGAGTTTTTATGGCTTCCAGAGACATCTTTGTGGCAAGTGTCATCTAACTTACAGCTTCAACAAACTGGAAGACAAGTGATTGTGCATGAGTTAATAAGTCTTCAGTTAACAAGAAAAGGGAAAGATATCTAAGAATCTGAATAGTATGGTTAACAAACTCAACCTGTTATAGAGATTTCTGTATCTGACAGCTTTTCTAACACATATGAAACAACTGTAGAGGATGACTATAGATTAAGTTACAAAGGAAACCTTAGTACTACATTTTGAAAAATCAGTATTACACAGCCTATGTTCTATAACAGTAGTGCAATAACATAAGAAATTACAAATCAAAGGATAGTTTTTTGGTTTTTGTTTTTTGGGGTGGTGGGAATGACCACTGAGCTAAATCCCCAACCCCAAAAGGAAGCTTTTTAAACTCCAAATATCTGGCAACTAAAACCATATGCTGGGGGGCTGGGGATGTTGGTTAGTGCTGGATTTGATCCCTAGCACCAAAGACACAAAACAAAACAAAATAAGTGCTGGATGTGGTGGTGCATGCCTGTAGTCCCAGCACTCGGGAGGCAGAGGCAGGAGGATTGCTGTGAGTTCGAAGCCAACCTGAAGTACATAGTGAGACCTTGTCTCAAAAAAAAAAAAAAAAAGAAAACCCAAAAAAAAAACTTTTTTTTTTTTTTTTTTTTTGTGGTGCCGGGGATCGAACTCAGGGCCTTGTGCTTGCAAGGCAAGCACTCTAATCACTGAGCTAAATTCCCAGCCCCAAAACATATACTATTAAGTAAACCTTGGGTTAAAAAAGAAGTAAGGAATACTGGGGGTGTAGTTCAATGGTTGAGTTCTTGCCTAGCATATGTGAAGGCCTGGGTTCCAACCCCTAAAAAAGAAGAAGAAGAAGAAAAAAAAAACAACCCCAAACAAATTAAGAGGAATTCTCAAATACTTAAAACTAAATAAAAGTTGCCAAAATTTGTAGGCTATAACTAAAGCTCTATTTAAAGATATGTCAGTTGTACAGCAGTAAGTGTCTGTGATGCAGGGATGAGGCAGGGATGGGGCAGGACATCCCATATTTGGGGCAGGTCCCACATTTGAGAGGCTGAACCAGGAGGACTGTGTGTTCAAGGCCAGCCTGGGCAACTTAGCAAGACCTTATCTCAAAATAAAAAAATAAAAAGGGCCGGCTCTAAAGCAGTGGGTGTTTTCCATGGCACATACCTATCAGCAAAACCTTTGTGAGATGCACCCTCCTGTGTGCATATTGATTTGTTTAAAGTTTATATCCATTTACTTACAGAGCAATCTTCAGGCACTTTATAAAAGTACACAGCATAGACATTTTAAATGAATAGGGTCCAAGCCACTGCGAACAAAGGTTCTAATATTTTCTCTCTAAACTGCTGAGGACAACTCTGGGCATCTCCTGATCTGTGGAAACTCACTTTGAACACCACTGCTTTTGTGCAAAATCAGCATACCTGTGTAGACCAGGCTGGCCTCAACTCACAGCAATCCTCCTGCCTCAGCTTCCCGAGTGCTGAGTTTACAGGCATGCACCACCATGCCTGGCACTTATTTTGTTTTGTTTTGTGTTGCTACCTTCAGCTTTGAATATTAGTTTTAATTTGACCACCAAAATGTTACACTGATGATTCTGTTCCATTGTGAAAAGGGTCTAAGAAAATGTACAGGTTTAATTGTATATACCTATTTATATATGTGTATTTTTGTTTATTGTTACAATTTGGCATTAGACTTTCTATTAAATAACTTTATTGGTGGTGGTGGGGAAACATTCAGAATTTATTTTCCAATGGACAGACAGCACCAGCAGGTACACTACAGCATTCTCTGTAGAGCATACATTACAGGGTGTCTTAGCTCAACAGCGAGAAAGCCACTGGGGTGTTCTTGCCACAGTCCCACTTCACAGTGTGAACAGGCACTGTTATGTGTTCTCCTGCCGTTCCAGAAGGAAAGGCCCAACTTGGCAAAAATGCTTTTGCAGATCCTAAAGTGAGGTGCAGTAACTAAGAGGCAAACCTCTGAGTAACAGTCTTGGTCCACATTTCAGTGAGGGCCTTCCACACGGTGGGAAAGAATTCTCCACCTGGAAGTTGGCTCTTTCTTTCCCCGTCCTCATTGCATTGCTAGGACAACATCTCATCATTGGCTCAATATTATTATGAGTACGAGGGGGATCTTAAAGATTTTTAAAAAGCAATCAAAGACCTCTTGGACATCCAACTGTTCCCACCAATGTCAACTCTTAGGTTTAGGACAGAGCCTGGGAATACTTCAGTTGTCATAAAATAGGAAAATAGAGACAATGGCTACAAAAATAAAAATAAATGAGGTAGATAAATTAAAGCTTTCCATAGATGAGTTGGCTGTTCCAACTTTATAGCCTTCACACAATACTGTGGAGTGTATGTCGAGGGATCTTCATTATTACCTGAGTTGCACTAAGGAAATTAAAAAGAAAAAATGAGCATGTGAACTTCTAAAAAATTTTTTTGGGTGCTGGGGATCAAACTCAAGGCTTTACACTTGCTAGGCAAGCATTCTACCACTGAGCTAAATCCCCAGCCTCTTCTTTTCTTTTTCTTTTTGAGACAGGGTCTATGTAGTGCAAGCTGACCTCAAACTCCTGGTGATCCTCCCGCCTCGGTCTCTCCAGAGCTGGGATTACAGGCGTGTACCACTGTGCCCAGCACAGGATGACAGTTTGAAGATCAGGGCCATGCAGAATTAGACTCAGGCTGGCCAGCGGACCAGGTTTGTGGTGTCAGAACCATTTTGTGCCTTGTCTGGGGTATTTGTGCCAAAGGTGTGAGTGACACTCTTGCCTCTCTGCATGTTTCCACTAGTTGTCATGTGACTTGTACCAGGGAGAGAGAAAAGAGCTCTTCAGGACTTTGCACTGGACTCATGGTAGCCTCTCTTCCCTTGAGGGGCACAACAGGCTTTGGGGGGAAAAATATATATGCATATATATATAGTATATTTTATATATAATAAAGCTACTTTACGAGAGCCACTTCTTTCCAAAATAATAAAAAAAAAAATTTGAGGTATCCATCTTCTGAGGACCCTTGCCCTCATCTCATATAGGGCAGCTGTCTTCTGTTTTTATCTTCTTACAAATAAAGTGTTTTAAAAAAAAAAAATCTGGGAAAGGGGCTGGGGATTTAGCTCAGCAGTTAGAGTGCTTGCCTCGCAAGCATGAGGCCCTGAGTTCAATTCCCGGTACCAAAAAATAAATAAATAAAATAAAATAAAATAAAATAAAATTGCTGGCCCAGGCTACACCTATATGCATTTGTTGGCCACGTGAGAAACAGCATAGTATAAGAACACCTCAAAAAAAAAGAACACCTCTTAGGGGTTGGAGATTTAGCTCAGAAGTAGAGTGCAAGGCCCTGAGTTCGATCCCCAGCATGCCCCTCAAAATCTACTGTTCGTTTTGGTATGAATTTTTTCTGCGTTTCATTTTTGCAAAACAGCACAGCAGCAGTCATGATTGTAGGAATGCCCAAGGTTGGGTCACAACCATAACACCATTTGCATATCAGTAAGAAAACAGAAAACAGGAGGAGATGGATTCTGTAGGAAAACCAAAATAAAGCAGATTCCAGAGACTTGGCCCCGCTGCGATCTCCTCTGCATTCTCCTTCCAGCAGACCTCGCTGAGCTCAGCTGAGGGCCCTGAGTCTAGTGTTCTTCCAGGAAGTGAGGGAACTGGTGTTTGGCAGCAGCGTCAGTCACACCTGGTTTTGTGAATCAGCGATGACACCTGACTGCGTGCTATCTGCTGGCCCCCAGGGACACAGGCAGGGTGGGAAAGCCACCCCTCTGGGTCACCGAGATCCCACTGGCTTTATGACCAGGCCGCTGCTGAGCATGCAGACATACTGTTCCACACCACCCAGTCCTCGCTCACTGAGGGTGCAGGATTTCCTTGGGAAACATTTCCAAAAGTCTCTTTCCATCCATATCCAACAGAGCCACTGCATCCTCGATGGCCAGCTTCTTCCTGTCACGAGCCAAGGCATCACTGGCCCTGTGTGTCATGTAGCAGACTTTCAGGTTGCTTTGGTGGCACATTCACATGGAACACTTCTCTCTGTCTAGTATGTGTCTGCTCTCGAATCTGAAGGGCACCGGCAGATGACAAGTTCTTCCCACATTGTGTGCAGCCCTGTCACTTAGCTTGTCTGCATGGCTGGGAAGCATCCTACAAATGTGCCAGGAACTTCAAATCTGACAAAGGTGGGCTATGCCCAGATGAACGCTGATGGGAGACTGCTAGGCCACTTGTGCTTATAGAGGACTGCCTCATCTTTGGGTTTGACATCCACCATGAGATGTTGGGTGGCTTCGCTTTCCCTTTATTGAATGGATCTAGCGCAATAGTGGAGAAAGTGTCATTGGGCTGGGTCTGAGGGTCCCTGAAGCTGAAATAAGAAACATAACCCATCCCTCTTATAGCAGGTTCACTGACGCCCACTGCAGAAAAATAATTTTCATGGCTGAATCAGTAAGACATAAGAGAAGAAGGAAAAAAAAAAAAAAAAGAAGGTGGTTTATTAGACAGAGATTTTAGGATGCACTCAAGAATGGAGTACATGGGGCTGGGGATTTAGCCCAGTGGTTAGAGCACTTGCTTAGCAAGCACAAGGCCCTGAGTTTGATCCCCAGCACCAAAAAAAAAAAAAAAAAAAAAAAAAAAAAAAAAAAAAAAAAAAAGGAGTACAGGGGTTGGGGATTGAGTTCAGTAGTAGAGCGCTTGCCCTAGCAAGAAGGGCAAGGCCCTGAGCTCAAGCCCCAATACCCTCCCCCAAAAATGGAGTGCAGGTGCTCACAGAATTGAGGCACATTATGAGCCAGAGTTGAGTATATTTAAGAGGATTGTCTTAAATTACTTTTCTTTTGTTGCTGAGACAAAATACCTGACACCCAAAGTTAAGGGAAGAAAGGTTTATTTGTACTTTGCCTTTTTTGTTCGTTTGTTTTTCTGGTGCTGGGGATCCAATTTAGGGCCTTGTGCTTGTAAGGCAAGTACTCTAACCACTGAGCTAAATCCCCAGCCCCAAGAAAGGTTTATTTGGCTTATAGTTCATAGAGGTTTCAGTCCACAATCAGCTGGATCCAAGGCAGGGTAACATGGCAGACAGGCAGAAGGCAGCAGGGCAAACAAAAGGTGCAAGTAAGGGGTAGGCAAGCCTCTTTCTATCTCTTATATTTTATCCAGGCTACCCGCCCTTAGGGCAAGTAGCACTTCCACTCTTAATCCCAGCACCCTTAATCCTAGCATCACATCCTTGATCTCAGCTGAACTATGCCAAACCAATCAGTGGACTAATTTAGTAATTACACTCTAGATCCAGCCCCACCTATCACCACAGGAGACTTTGGGGGGACATCTAGACACAGACCACAACGGGGATATGTTCAAGATGGGTAATACAGGATGTGTATTCTTACTTTTTTTTTTTTTTGGAAACAGGGTCTTGTGTAGTTCAGATTGGCCTTGAACTCATTTTGTAGCCCAAACTGCCCTTGAATTCCTCCTGCCTCAGCCTCCTAGGATGTGTATTCTTACTGTCTGTCAGGTTATAATGCAAGCCATCTACATGTGTTTGAAATTGAGATATGCTGCCCACCTATTTGCTGCTTCCTTGTGGGTGGAGGAAGCACAAATTTATAGGTGAAAAAGACAGGTCAGAGTCCGGATTCACAGGTTTATTGTCTTTAAAATTTTTAGGCTGGGCATGGTGGTGCACGCCTGTAATCTCAGCACTCTGGAGGTTGAGGTTGGAGGGTTGCTGTGAGTTCGAGGCTGGCCTGAGCTACACAGTGAGTTTAAGAGTTCACAAGGCTAGCATGAACTACATCGAAAGACCGTGTCTCAAAAATCCCTGTAGGATTTTTTGTTTGTTTATTTGTTTGTTTTTGGATTTTTTTTCCTGTAGGATTTTTTTAAGTGAGTTTCCTAGATGTGAAAAAAGCTCAAGTAACTTGTGTTTTGAGGCTGCAGGTAAGCACAATTTTAAAACCTCTATATCATTGTCTTCTTTTAAACTAGTTTTTATTTCTCCTATCCTATCCCAAAAGGACTCTGGAAAACCACAGAGCCTGGGGCCTGAGTAGCATAGCACTCTGGAGTGAGCCAAGACATTGGAGAGCGCCTTGGTCCCATCTGGCTTCAGAGCAAAGGGCACAGCCCCAGGGACTGGGAGCCAGAGGTGGAAGGGATGGTGGGTGAAGTAGCTTGTTTCAAGGGATCCAGAGACAGACCTTGGCTTCCGGCCTTCTGGTTGAGCAAGACCATGGCTGGGAACACCTGCTGGGACACGTGGCTGCCTCGAGGTCTTCAAGGCATCAAGGGGAGTGCGTGCAGCCCACAAGTTCACCTGGATGCAGATCTGCTCCATGAGCCTGATCTGCTGCAGCTGGGGTCACAAGATCTGCTCCAGGACCCGCGGGATGCTGTTGGCGCTGGGGTTGGGGGTGGGGTCTGAGCTTACTCGGCTGGCTCAGGGCCACCGTGGTGCCCCAAGCAGGTGGCAGAGCGGTCTCTGCTTTCAAGTATATGACAGACTCTGCTCCTGGCTTCTCCTTCAGGTCCCCTAAGTGGCCACTGCTCTGTCGCCATCCTCACTGCTTGGACTAACTGCTTGTGGCTGGTGGCTCGGCACAGCTCTGGAGCCCTCTTTAGGCCCTGGCCCCTCACTGCCATTCATGATGAGGACAGGTAGGTTTGTTTTGGGGTTTTTTTGGTGCTGGGATTGAACTCGGCCTTGCGCTTGCAAGGCAAGCACTCTAACCACTGAGCTAAATCTCCACCCCCCCCCCATAGGACAGGTAGGTTTTTAGTGTGACTTTTCTTATGTTGCAGAGCTCAGATGAACTCAGCACAGCACTTCTCACAGATGTGAGTCTCCTCCTGACGAGGATGCTTTACCACCATTCCATGGTGGTTTGCTGTGAAATCACTGGGGCTATATCTCTATTAAATAATTTTTAACAGCTGAAAAAAGGTCCAGGGATCTAGCTCAGTGGTACAGAACTTGGGTTCACTCCCTTCTGCCAAACACACACGCACACAAGACAAGCTCATAAGCCAAAAGAAATAAAATTCATTAATCAGATGATAGCAAAATTAAGGATTTCTTTTCAGTAAACAGTATTATTGACAGAGCTAATGATAAAAAATTGGGAAGAGATTTTTCAATGTCTTACATCAACAAAGGACTCACCTGAAACACACAAAAATCTGCTGCAAATTGATACAAAAATAGGGGAATTCCTGTACAAAAATATACAAAGGAAAATGAAGATCAAATTTATAGAGAAAAATCAAGCTGGAAGTGTAGCTCAGTGGTAGAGCACTTCCCTAGCATATGGGAGGTGCTGGGTTTGATCCCCAGCACTGAAAAAAGAAAAAAGCCAAAAGGAAACAAAAATTTATCTTTTTTTTTTTTTTTTTTTTTTTTGGTGCCAGGGATTGAACTCAGGGTCTTGTGCTTGTGAAACAATTTAAAAAGATGAAAAAATAGATGAGTAATTGGGCTGGGGATTTAGCTCAGTGGTTAGAGTGTTTGCCTAGCAAGCACAAGGCCCTGAGTTCGATCCCTGGTACCAAAAGAAAAAGAGCAGGTGCAACAGCAGCCCTCTTTTTTTTTTGTCCCTTATATTCAATCCAGGCTACCCACCCTTAGAGCAGGTAGCATGCACACCCAGGGTGGGGCAGCCCTAATCCTAGCATTGCACTGTGAATCAATTCCCATATCACGTCCTTAATTCCAGCATCACATACCCTAGAACCAGCCAACTCCAAAAAGTTCCACCTATGACCACATGAGGCACTGGGGGACATCTAGACACAAGCCATGACAGTCATGGACATTAAAGAAAGTTTTTTTAAATGGCAGATATTACAGCATATTTCTATGCTAGTGGAAAAGAATTTATGAGAGAAAAGTAGATAATGCAGGAGAAAGGGGAAAGGGCAGGAAAATTAGTCCTTGGGTAGGCAAGAAGAAGTGTGGGGGTGGGTGGTGTTTGGCCTGAATGGGAGAAAGGACAACTCAGTGCAACAAGGTGGAAGTCTGAGGATTAAGGTCAGGATGGTCAGATTGGTGGCAAAAAGGTAAGGATGATTTTTGTTTGGATTTTTAGTTGGTAGGTATGTGTGTGTGGTACCAGGGAACTAACCCAAGGTCTTGAACTACACCCCCAGCCTGGATGTTTTCTTTTCATTACTTTTTTTTTTTTTTTTTTTCCGGTGCTGGGGATGGAACTCAGGGCCTTGTG
>PVJO010032426.1:0-13334 GCA_004026905.1 Hystrix cristata | reverse complement strand
GAAAGGGAAAATATGGAAAATGATGAATGAACCTGATATAAATGGGGGGGAGGGAGGAGAGGGGAGGGGCGGAGGAGAGGGGGAGAACCAAGATGCACCATGTATAGGTACAGAATAAATGTAATGAATGTGATCAATGTATGTAGAATGTACCAATACATGCTCTTGGTTTAAAATAAATAAATAAATTAAAAAAAAAAATAAATCCCCAGCCCAAGACTTCGCTAGTTTTAGGTCACGTCCACTGGCTGCCTTCTCCTCCATTTACCCATTTACTGATTATCAATCATTTGACCGAAAGCAAACATTTAAGGACCTGAAAGCTCCAGGCACCCGGAGCCTACAGCCAATAAGACACACAAAGTCCCCACTCCTGAGGGACCCAGGACAAATGAGCACCCACATCGATGTGGCCCATGTGCGCTGCCCCAGGTTTGGTCCCCGCCCCACACGAAACACGGGAACGTTGTCATAACCGAGACGAGGGGACAGTGGACTTGAGAGTCATGGGGAACAGTCCACACGGACTGAAGGACTCTGAGGACGTGGTTCCTGAAAGAAGAGAAGAGTGAGAAGGAGCCAGCCCTACGGGCCCCTCAGGAAGAGCCTACGCCAAGGGAAGGGCCTGTGCAAAGGCCCAGGGGCAGAAGAGGGGCTAGTGCATCCACAGGTCTGAGTGACAAGCACAGAGCAGCTCGACGAGAAATGAATAGCGGAGGTGGGGGCAGAGCCATGCAGAGTGGGCACCGCATTCTGCTCTGACTCCAGGAGAGACCATTCTAGAGAAAGCAAACATGAAAACCACAGGAAAGAACAATGTCTTCACAAATACTTCCGTGTCTGCTGCCTACCTGCAAGGCTGTTCCTGCACCCGACTCTCACTACGGAAAGAAACCTCTCTGGGTGCAGGTGGCGTGACCAGCCCGGAGCTGACACGGATGACGGACACCTTCTCACCACCCGAGAGACGGCAGTCACACCCTCACTGCAGGGCAAGGAGATGTCTCGGGGATCCCATGGCTGAGCAGAACAGCAGCAGGGACTCGTGGCCAGGCTTGTCGGACTAACACTGCACTTCCCCCTCATTTTAGCAACAGGGGTCATGGTGACCTTGACAGAAAGCTTTGGTGGAGCGGCAGGGAGGAAATTCTCAGGGGAGTGGGGTCAGGACAGGAAGTGGAAACGACAAGCCCAGAGGACTCTTTTACCATAAACGGGAGTAGAGCTGTGGCCTGTAGAACCAGCAGACCTTCTCACAGCTGGAAGACGCACACCACCTGTATAAGACGGTGAGAAGGAGCCCAGGAAAGCGGGAAACCAAGCATGCTGGGGTGAGCGAGGCCAGGCCAGGGCCCGAGCCCCTGGGGTGCAGCAGCCAAGTCGGGGGAGAAGGGCTTGGCCTCCCTGCTCATGAGAAGGGCTTTGGGCCCGAAGCTGAACGAGTAAAACGAAACAAAGCCATAATAGATCCTTCCCAAAACAAGATGAACCAAAATCTCTGAGGCGGAGGCCTGGGCATCACTACACTCAGTTTTGTTCACTCGCTTGCTGGAGCCCCAGGAGCAGTTACCGAGTGACCAATGTTGAGCCAGACTGGATGGGCGCTTTGGGCTCATAAGACCCCAAGTCCCTGCCACATGACCTGCTGCACAACCCAGTCTCTGTCTAGCTGGTCCTCGCTTCCTCCCTGGGAAACTGAGTCCTAAATCTAAACATAGGCATTTCTATTTTCTCTCTTCACTCATTCAGTCTTACTGACCTGGAATTTAGTTTATTGAGGTAATTTAAAGACTTCGTTTCACGACATTGGATTT
This sequence comes from Hystrix cristata, assembly GCA_004026905.1. NCBI lineage: Eukaryota > Metazoa > Chordata > Mammalia > Rodentia > Hystricidae > Hystrix > Hystrix cristata. The sequence continues at coordinate 11,520 of PVJO010032426.1, read as the reverse complement.
ATCTATAATATGACCACCAAGTCCTCTTTGTCTTCCTGTAAATGACCAAACTGTAGAATGAATCTAACCAGAGAGACCCTACAGCCGACACCTGTGTAACCATCCAGGAACCGTATTCCCCCCACATTCAGTAGCTAACGAGGACCCACCGTGGGCCAGCTCTTGTATTAGCTCACGGGGAGGAAAATGTTTATGAGTCAGGCAGCCTCCTGCCCTCCGGAAGCTCACATTCCTGTGAGGAGACAGTGAACAAAGGAATCAGCAGAATGATTCAATTTGTGGTCCACATGGTAAAAGAAATACCAGGGAACAAAACTGGGAGAAATGGTTCCCCAAACCACGTATTAGCCCCCAAGTCTCAGCTGTGCAGAGGGAGATTATGAAAGACCTAGAGAGGCTGTTTGTGGACACAGAGACCTCAAGTCTGACATGTCTTCCCGCAATGACAAGGCTTTGGCACAGCTTTTTCTTTAGGAATCCTTGGTCGCTTCTTCCTGGCTCATTCCAAAAGTGCCCATAAGCCATCTGCTTAACAACTCTCCCAGGGCTGACTGGACTCCATTAGCAACCATCTCAAGAACCCAACCTCTTTGCATCTGAACATGAGAACGGTTGGCTGTTAGCCTGGGGCTGTTCTATAGATGTAAAGACACACATATGTACATTTGAAGATTCACTTCAGCATGCTGTGTGCACTGTTGCATCTACCTTTCATGATCTCTTCTAAGGCACACACTCCCTTTCCCTTCTAAGGGATGGGGAAGCTACGGCCCGAATGGGGTTCACTCCCCCATGGTCACACAGCGCCTCGGTGAAGTCTTGGAGATTTGAATCTGACTCAGAGCCAGAATGCCTGGCAGTTATGGTCTACAGAGCCTCCTAACAGTCCTGTTCCCCCATATGGCCAGCTGTAGCTTCCAGGTCAAACGTATTTCAATGATAACATCCATAAAAGTTCTAAACTTTAGTCTGAGTTTGGGCAAGCACACAGCACGATCCAACTCAGCCTTGCTATTTCTAATTACTTTTCAGTAACTCTGAACAAAGTGGTAAAAATTTGCAAGATTCTACACAAACATGCAATAAGTAATTGCATTCGTGGGAATGGGTGAATAATGCTAATGACCAGTGGTGTGTGCTCAGCCTGAAGCAGAAGTCAGACCTTCTGCCTGGGCTGAGCACAGGGAGATGGGCCCGGGTGCCTGGTAATCACCTGGCGATCAGAGCATGTTTCCGGCTTTGCCCAAGGGCTGGGCCATCCTCATGTTCACCACCTAAAGGCAAACACTAAGTCTTGCTTCGTTCAGAGAATGGAGTATAGCGTGAAACAGCTGTCATTACTAAACACTTTCCATGCGGACTGGCCAGCGTCTGGGCCCCAGAGATTTCCCGAGTGGAGGGAGACGCACTTTCACTAGAGGAGCAGGCAAGACCTACCTCCGCACCCTGGTGCCAGGAGGAAAATTCTTCTGCTTTAGTAATTGGGTGCTGGGCCTTCGTGGCTGTCAATGGTGTCTTATAACTTAAGGAAGGGACAGGAAATAAGAGTTGCAGTGACAGTATGAATGAATCAAGAGAGCACAGGTCCTTTCCACAGTCTCTGTGATCAGCAAACAGCACTTTCCCTCCACTTAATGTGCCGTTTTCCCAGTGTGAGAGAACTCACGGGCGCGATTCCCCGAAAGGAAAGCACGTCTCCGTTGACGAGGCCTCAGGGTTACAGACGAGTTTTGAGGCCGTCCACCTACATGAGCCGCATAGAAACTAACCACACAGGAGCCGTGGCGGGCGCTGCTGAGCAGGTCGCCTCCCCAGCCCTTGCAACGCTGTAGCTCACGGTGTTTCAGCGAGGTCTTGCTCTTTATTTGCAGACTGGAGTTTCAGAAGCTTTAAGTAGCTCAGTTTCTCTTCTTATCTCCATTCTGGTCAACAGAAGAATTGCTTAGCTAATCCTTTCTATTCACCCCAAAAAAAAAAAATGAACTTCTGCTCAACCTTATCTGAACAGCCACGTGTTTTGATTGAATTAATGAGGTGTGAGAATAATTAAATTGAGTGTATTTATCAACACACAACACCACAGTCTTGTTGCACTGAAAAGCCCGGCAGGCCCAGGAGGCAGCTTTGAGCTTCCCTAGGCCGGTGCTGAGGTCGAGACTCGGAGCAGTTAATAATAGCCTCCTGACCAGGACAACCTACAGAGCAGGAGAAATTCTGCCAGCTGTTCTCCAGACAGAGGATTCGTATCTAGAATATATAAAGAACTCAAAAAATTAGGCCTGCTAATAAAAGACTCTATTAAAAATGGGCAAGTGAAATGAACAGACACTTCTCAGAAGAAGTAGGAATGGTCAATAAATACATGAGAAATGCTCAACGTCGCTGGCCATTAGAAAAATGCCAATTAAAACAATAATGAGACTCCATCTTACTCCAGAAAGAACGGCCATCATCCAGAAATCAAATAATAACAAATGCTGGCGAGGACATGGGCAAAAGGAACCCTTCTACCTTGTTGTTGGGAACATAAACTAGTACAAGCACTATGGAGATCAGTATGGAGATTCCTCAAAAAACTGAAACTAAAAATTCCAGTTATTTCCCTTCTAAGTATCTTCCCCAAAGAGTTAAAGTCATCACATTACAGGGATCCAGGCATATCCATGTTTATAGCAGCATAACAGCAAAATACTGGAGGCAGCCTACATGTCCGTCAACAGAAGAATGGGTCAAGAAAATGTGGCATTACTGTATACACAAGGGAGTACAACTCCGCCATAAAGAAAGATAAACGTGAGTCATCTGTAGGAAAATGGGTGCACTCTGATGCTATGATGTTAAATCAGACACCCAAATTTAAATATCGTGTGGTTTCTCTTACATGAGAAACCCAAAGTGTAAGTACAGAGCAAAATAAAAGATAGATAACAGGCAGTAGGGAGGTAGATCCTTCTCGAAGAACAAGGAGATCAAGAGATAGACAGAAAGGGAGAAGGGGGAGAAAAAAATTAAATGTATTATAAACATGTACCGACTCCACACAAGGAATGTAAGTACTACATACTGCAAACATATGCTAATAAAAACTAAAATAATAAAATTATCTGATACCCAAACAAACAAAAGACCAGACAGCTCACAAGTGGCAGTATGATCCCAGGTCAGTTTCACCTTAAAGCTTGTGCCCACTTTCCCCGTTTGCTCTACGCACCGCAGGAGCTTTTAGGACAGCGGCATTGCTGCGCACTTTCTGCTATATTTTCTTTTTTTTGGTGCCGGGGCTCGAACTCAGGGCCTTGTGCTTGCAAGGCAAGCACTCTAACCGCTGAGCTAAATCCCCAGCCCTCTGCTATATTTTCTTTTATCAGTGTTGAAACTGTGCTTCCTTGAACACACACCCATATTCTGAGCACAGCAGACTTTGCCCCGTTTATGGCTTGAGAGCAGGGCACCTAGAAGAAGGTTCTGAACGTGGCATTTGAAGCAAATCTCGGGTATTTTCAGAGGTTACTTATCAAGCCAAAGAGCCAAGGACACAGTCACCTTGGGCAGCCAAAGAAAGGGCTTGGCTCAGACATCGAGGAGCGCTGCTTGACCATAAAACCGGGCAAGCACCGAAACGGACCGAGGCAAGGCAGGGGCGTCCTCGCAGTCTGCAGAGGACGTGTGTCCAGAAGTCCAGGGTGGTCCACTTAGACGACCTCGGTGTGTTCCCACAGAATGATGCCACTAACAGTTCAAATGCAGATAAACTGCACAGCAGCGGGGCATCTGTTCAGTCCGCGGCACTCAGCCTTCCCCTCCCCTGAGCCCCGCAGGCGGCAGCAGACCCGCCAGTTTGGGGACACTCAGAGGGCGCACGCGGCTCCGTAAGCACAGCTGCTAAGATCCAGCCCAGGGTGAGACAGGTGCTAGGTGTGGACAAAAGACCCCGCAGAGCATCACAACACACTGAATGAAAGGCGCAGGCCGAGCTGGCCTGGAATGAATGTGAACAGGGAGTGCAGCTGGATGGTTTGGAAGAGCAAAGCGCGGCACGCAGGACAGCCCGACCTACCGTCGCTGCAAGGAAGGACGTGTGCGGACGGGGCGGGAGGCTCAGACAAGGCCAAGAGTCAACAGAACCCACCGCCAGAGCTGGAAAAATACTTTAAGCGGAATGAAGAAGGCTGAAGTCATTTGTAGGATAATGGATGCACCTTGAGACCATGATGCTGAGTGAAATAGATCAGACACACGAGCTTAAATATCGCGTGGTTTCTCTTATATGAGAAACCCGAAGTATAAATACAGAGCAAAATAAAAGACAGATAATAGAAAGTAGGGAGAGAGGTCTTTCTCAAATGGGCAGGGACCAAGGGATGGAGGGGGAGGGGATGAAGAAAGGAATGAAGATGTGGAAGGTACATGTGCCCACTCCACACAAGGGATACAGACACGCTGTGTTACACACATGTGCTAATAAAGAAAACAACTTGGGAGAAGAGGAAAACTCATCCGGATGCAAGCCTGATACATTTAGGATCTTATTCTACCTGAAATAACAACGAACACGATGGAGAAATTCCATCCGATAAATTTCTTTCCAAGAGGTAGTAGAGCTAAACTACTGAAATTTCAAAAGTCATCAGTTCTTCTCTTTTATCAGAAATCCAATGAAACATCCGTTCATTCCTGCGCTCCCCACAGAAACTAGTGCTTGGGGTGACTGTGCTAGAGAACATATACTGACGAGCTGGATCCCAAAGCAACATCTGTGCATCCTTCCAAACAGTATGACAAAGGCTTGTCCTGGGCACTCAGAGGGCACCCGTCCTGGCTAAGGACCCCCACAGACGTTCATGACAGAGGAGGGACACCGGGTGACACGGAGGAGCGACTGAAGGACCCTCCCAGCCCTGACAATGGCCCTGTCTGAAACAGGTCACCGTGTGATGTCTACTCCCTAGAGTCACCAAGGTCTCTCAGCCGCAGCTCCCACGGTGTCAAGGACGAAAAAGATATGTCTTACACAAGGAAACCAAAGACCATAAATGGTAAACTGATATCTATTTCTTTTTCTTCTCTTTCCCCAAACACCCAAGGTCGTGAGCTGGTTGCAGGAACTGGCCTTCACCTGAGCGAGTCATCTTTCACAGCAAACAGGGTTGCACGGTGGTAGAATTTCATTTAGAACCAAGGCTATGAAGCCGGCATTTGAAACCGGGCAGATATCTTACATAACGTTGTGCGAAAGGGAGAAGACCCAAGTCTCACTTAGCATCACTCACTTCAAATACTGTGACGAGCTGGTATGAAGAACAGGTTCTCGCCCATCCTCGGGATGAGGATCAACGTCCTAGCTCGGCACTTGGTAACCATATGAGCCGACGAGGACAGACAGACGTCCCCTAAACCCAGGCCCTACCCCATCTGCTGCCAAGCTCCTGCTGCATGGGGAGCTTCACTAATGAGCCGTCAGACGTTATCTGCTGGCCAAATCCCTAGCTGTGCTATGGAAATTTTTCATCGTGACAAATCTCAAACAATTAATTACCTGCTCTTATTTGCAAAGAGCTCCCAGACCGATATGGAACACAGAATCTGAACAATGACCGTACAGGGTGAGAAAGGTGAGGGAGGTGTGGTCGGTATTCCAAGGGAACAGGGCAGAGGCCCAGCCAGGCTCCCCATTAGAGAACAGAGAATATGATGAAAAGGCAACAGCAACTTCCATGGTCATTTACCGAGAGCACCCTTTGGGGAGGGACGATTCGAAACTCATTCTGTGTCTCACCTAACAGTGCTTCCAACTCAGCGAGACAGGTAACAACAGAGCAGAGCATCAGCTGAAGGCTCACCTCTGGGGGGGCATATTCTGAGGGCTTTCCATGAACGCATTAGATCCCTGCAACATAGCTACCTACCTGCTCCATCTTACAGACAGAGAAACTGAGGCACTGAGAGGCGTGTTCACTTTCCCAAGCTCCTACAGCCAGAGCTGGCTGAGCCAGCATTAGAAATGAGGGGCCCTCCCTGGCTCATGAGCAACCTCACGCACTTCCCCAGAGGCAGGCAACACAGGCTGGCCGGTGCCTTGGGTGACACCTTCCCATGCTCCCTGGAAGAGAGCAAGCACAAGACACGTGAGGACAGTGGCAAACAGAGCAGCAGCAGTAGTGACACACACTGGCATTCCTACCATCTACAGGCACACCCCCTGCCCTCCATGCCCAGGAGGCGGACCCCTATGGATGGCACAGCCTGGTACCCCACACCCATGGGACAATGCAACTGGAGAAAATGGGGGGCATCAAAGGGCGGGAGGAGGGAGTCTGAGGTGCTTCTTCCTATTCCGTCCTCCCCACCCCCAGACTTCTGAGAGTAACTGCATCCATCCCTCTTTAAGAAAGAAAATTGGTATTTACTCACTACTCTGCCATAAAGAAGGATAAACCTGAGTCATCTGTAGAAAAGGGGGTGCACCTTGAGACCACAATGAGAAATAAATCAGACAAACTAGATTAAATATCACATGGTTTCTCTTATACGAGAAACCCAAAATATAAACAAAGAGTAAAATAAAAGACAGGTAATAGGAAACAGAGAGATAGATCTTTTGCAAATAGGAAGGGCCCAAGAGATGGAGGGAGGGGAGGGAAAGGAAGAGGATGAAAAAAGAATGGAGATGTGTTTTATACGAGTACCAACTCCCCGAAATGAATGTGACCATTACATACTGCAAGCACAGACTGTTAAAAAAAAAAAAAAAAGTGGCTTCTACCACGGCCCTTCCCACACCTCCAGTTCCCCCGAGTGCAGACCAGGCCTGACTTGGATGCACACATGCGCAGAGGGTGCGTGTCGCAAGGGCCAGGCTCAGTCCGGAGCCTGAACTCAAGCCCTGCTTTCCAAGATCCTGCCTCTGTGGGGCAGAGATTTTCCTACTGGAAGAGCTGGAAACTGAGGCCAAACAGCGCCTGCGGCCGCCTTCCTTCAGTTTGGAAACGGGTCTCCATACTCCCCTCCTCTCGGTCCCTCCGGAGCCGCCCTGCCAGGCACAAAGGTCAAAGTTAACAGGACAGCCGGACTCCGGGACAGGACGAGGGGCAGAGTCTGCCCTTCGCCTTCTTGTTCCCTCGATGATGTCAATAAAGCAAAGGTTTGCCTCTGTCTTGCCTTCTTTCTCAGTGCTCCATGAGGGACAAAAAAAGCACTGAAGTGTGGGGCGTCCTGTCTCGGGAAGTTACAGCGATGATGTTTGCACAGCGCCCATTTAATATGCAACGTGAAATTATCAAGCCTCCATTAGGGCCAGACACTGCGCGGGTTTCAGTGGACCCACGATGAACCTGGCCTGAGGCATTTTCAGCCAGCGAGACCATTAAATAAGCAATTGCAATAAATTATAGCGAGTGTCAGACAGGGCAATAAGAAGCACTTAACTAAGGCCTGGGAAGTCTAGAAAGGCTTTCTGAGGAAATTTTTCCTTTAAATTAGTTTTCTTTGTTTTTTTTTTTTTAATTTTTATTTTTATCAAGAACATGTATTGGTACATTGTATACATAATGATCATAATCAACATGGTTATTTTGTACCTGTACATGATGTATCTTGGTTCCCCCCTTCCCCTCCCCTCCCTTCCACTCTCCCCTCTCTATTTGCAACAAGTTTATTTACATTTTTCCACTTTTTTCCCTTTCATCTTACTTTCCTTTTAACCTTCCTTCTTTATCCCCCTTTTCCCTATCTAGTTCTCCTCTCTTTTGAATACTATCTTTTTTTTTAACATAATATCTATTATACCCCTTTGTCCTTATTTAAACTTATGGTTTCTCATATCAGAGAAACAATTTGATGTGTACCGATAAGTGTCTGATTTACTTCACTTAATAGTATGTTCTCAAGGAACATCCATTTACATACAAATGACTCTAGTTTATCCTTTTTTATGGCGGTGTAGTACTCCATTGTGTAGAAAAACCACATCTTCTTTAGCCATTCATTAGTTGTTGGGCAATTTGTAATAGCTAAGTCTTGGGTTGTTTCCAAGACTTAGCTATTACAAACTGTGCTGCTTATGAACATGGTTGTGCATATATCACTATGATATGATGATTTTAATTCTTCTGGGAAGATACCAAGCAGAGGAATAGCCGGGTCAAATGGAACCTCTAGTTGTAGTTTTCTGAGGAATCTCCACACTGATTTCCACAGTGGTTGGACCAGTCTGCATTCCCACCAACAGTGGAGGAGGGTTCCTTTTTCCCCCGCATCCCCTCCAGCACTTGTTATTGGTTGATGTCTTGATAATAGCTATTCTTTCTGGAGTGAGATGGTATCTTAGTGTTGTTTTGAGCTGCATCTCTCGAATGACCAATGATGTTGAACATTTTTTCATGTTTTAAATTAGTATTTAAAGAATGACTAAAAGATTAAAGTGTGTTGAAGAATTCAGAATTTTCAAGGCAAAACAACAGCTTCATGTACTAAGTTTCTGAGCGTGAAAGAGGGCGCACTGTGGGTGCAGAAAAGGACCCAAGACAAAGCAGGATGGGCGCTGGGCTGGAGCCTGGGAAGAAAGGTAGCCCTGAGCTTAGGGTCGCTGGAGTCTTTGGAGAGTGCTCAGCAGGAAGGTGCCCAGTTCACTGTGTGTCCTGGCAAGGCAGTGTTGGCTTAACGCAAGCCTGGGACCGAAGATCACAAGACTGGAGGGGAGACCGCCTAGGAAGGCTGCTGAGGGAAGGGCTGCAGTTGTCTGGCAAGCAGCAGAGCAGCCTGGGCTGGGAGATGGACCCACAGTGTGGAGCCGGCAACGCTGAGCGGGCAGGGCCTTCTGCTGGGGCTGCAGGGTGGGTAAAGGAGGTGAACAAGGAGACCCAAGGGCAGTCTTGTGTCTCTCACTGCCCACCCCACTGCAGGCTGCTTCTAGGAGGAGCAGGCTGAGGGGGTACGAAGAAAAAGTCACAACCGAGACCCTCATCTGAGGATCTGGGGGAGATTTTAAGGTGCCCACACAAAGACAGGAGGTCTTTGACTAATCCCGTCTGGGCCCGAGAAGGACATGGCTGGGTAAAGTCCAAAACTCCTTAGCATAGAGATGGTCCTTGGAGCCATGGTCACTGGCATCTGCTGAGGGAGAGGAAGCGGGCAGAGCGACGCCTGGAGGCTAAAACGTGACACCTCCAGAGGAAGAGGATGCACAGAGGTCCAGGCTGGTGCATATCCCGAGTGCGGGGCAGGGGATGCCTGCGGACCTGGGACAGCACTGTGGTCGGTCCTGGCCCCACTGATCATAGGATGAACTCCACCCATGTCCTCAGTTTCCCTCATTTTAGAATGACAGCAACAGCAGCTACAGAACACACTTCATAGAGTCACTCTGAGGACTCGATGGCTTCAGATGTACAAAGTGCTTACGAGTGGGCCGGGCAGGTACCACGTGCCCTCCGGGTGCTTATTACCAAGTATGTCTCATAGGAAGCAACTCACAGAGCTCATCCAGGTGGGCAGGCACGACGTATCGGTGTAGTCCTAGTACTAAGGACACACGGGCCGACTGCTTATCACCCACCCACCCACACCAGCTCCTTACAGTCCTGAGGGTCTCCAGATGAGCCTCATGCTGGAACACCCACCAGCAAACCCCTGCCCTTGCCCCCTTCCTCTCCCCAGCCACTCAATGAGCAAGGAGACCTGTTTTCTCAGCCAAAAGATCAAGAAAACCACCCGAGGCCATGCAGAACAGGAATCGTCTCAGGTCAGTCTCCTGCCTGGAAACACGCAGGTCCCGGTTCCTAGACCTTCCGAGAGCTTTCCACTGTGTTCAGAGACGCCTTTCACTGCAATGGCTTTGGCCACGCTAGCTGTGGTTGCCCGGGGCTGTTAGAGGGGCTACAGGCCCAACAACTGCAGGGCAGAAGAGTCCTTGCCAGGCCCGCACCCCCGTCCCCGTCTCCCAAGGGCCAGCACCCGTGGTTAACCACGTCTGAAAACACAAAGTCACCGGCTAAAGTCTCCTTTCCAGCCCCATTATTTCCACTGAAGTGATGGAAAAAGAATAAAGACAAACAAGCCAAACGATACATTTTGTACCCTTCTGCACTTCTCTTTTTGAATGGTTTTATTTGTCCATGTCCGCAGTACAGAATGGTCACATTCCTCCTGCAGAGTTGGTGCCTGTAGCCCACACATTTTAATTCTTTCTTTCATCCCTTTCCTCTCCCTCCCTCCCCTTCCCTCCATCTCTTGGCCCCCTTCCCCTATGCAGAATCTTTGCGTTTCAACTCAGTATAAGAAAACCTAGTTGGTCACTAGTTGAGAGAGGGAGAGAGAGAAAAAGAGGAAGAAAAAGAATGAGGAGGAGGAGACCATCTAAATAACTCTTGTGCCTCAGGCGCAGATCTCAGTTAGCAATGCTGTATTAGGACTCTGGCCAGATCGATGGCTCTTCAAAGTTATCTGTGTTCACAGAGTCAGCCCCGGGCCGAAGGGCTCTTCTTGCTGACACTGTGCTCCACCCACACTCCACCCAGCCTCAGAGTCACCAGGCACCAACCACTTCAGCACAGTTCCTGCCGTGTCTCCGGGCAACGAGGGCCGAGGGCCCGAGAGCAGCAGTAATTAGCAGGAAGACAGCTGATCATTAGGTGTCAAGAAGGAGCCAGGTGGGGACATGATGGATAGAAAGCATTCGGTCCTGCTTGCTCCCAAAACCCCATGGAAATGACGGGGAAAGGATTTCACGACAGGCCTAGCCCCGCAAGGACACAGAAGACGTGCAAAGGGGCCACAGTGATGAAATCTGGGAAGTTGGAAAGCAGATGTGCAGGGGTGACAGACCGGGCAAACGTGAACATGCAAATCTTGGGGCAGCAGCAGGGAAGCCAGGAAGTGCCCCATTTCTGTTGACTCCCACGCAGCTCAGGCGAGCACAGCACCGGGAGACTGTCCTCTTACCAGAAGCCACTCCTGGGCAGCGCAGAACCAACAGATCACGTGAATTCCCCATCCCAGTCCCCCTTTGCCTGGATTCTGCAGCTGCCCCCGCTCGAAGCAGGACACGCATCTCTGCCAGCTTGGACCGTGCTTGGCACGATGGGCGTGGGCGGAAATAACAGTGCCCAGGTCTGATCCCGGCCGTAGCAGACACTGCACCCCACGAGTCTAAACCTGTGGCTGGCCACCGCTCCAAGAAGACCCACACAGAGCTGCTCCGCCCCAGGCCCCAGGCCCCAGCCCGCGTCCAAGGCCAGCCAGGCCCCACCGACCCACCGACCCCCAACCTGAGCCACAAGTGTTAGGATGACCCTCCCCAGATGCCAAAATGGCCGTTGCTGGTTAAGCCCCCTTCTCCCTTCTCTATGCCAGAATTTCCCGCCGAAACAATGGCCCCTCCCCCCGACTAGGGTCCTCAACAAGGTCCGTCGCGCCAATTTGCTCAGGGGCGTTACCCACCACCCAACCACCCCATACAGAAAGGACCAATCCTAAGCGCGCACTTTTCGAACCTCCAACGTCACGAAAGGGGCGGCGACTAAG
>PVJO010032425.1:0-13195 GCA_004026905.1 Hystrix cristata | reverse complement strand
CTCTGGGATCGAGACTCTCCAGGACGGGGTGAGGCAGGATGAGGATAGATGCTCTCTCCCCTTTACGTCTTCAAAAATAGAAATTTCTAATCACAGGACACACAAGCGCGAGCTCTCTTGACATCTTCCTGTGGGCACAGCTAGAGTTTTGCTCAAATTGAGCGTTTTTAGTTAGTCTCTCGGCCCCACGAGGGTGTCCTCAAGGCAGCCCGTTGTCAGTCTGTTTGCCCTTCACATATCTCTAATCTGCCTAGAGAGTCCGTGTGTCACCTTCCATGAATTCTGTGAGGGAACAAGAATCAAGTCTTGGACAAAGCAGAAAATGGGATCCTGTGCTCCTTTACATCGATGTAGTCTGAGCCTACGTGTAGTATTGGTACCATTAGCTGCTCCTTCTGGAGGCTGGTTAAATGCTTATTTGGGGAGAATTAAAAGGAAAAAAGCTCTGACTTTAATTGCCATTCCTGGAATAAAATCAATCATCTGAATCCTCTAGATTTTGGTTCATTATTTAAAGAAGAAATTTGGAATTAAAAGCAAACACATGACTTTCTCAAACTATCATCTTTACCTCTGTCTTTCAAGACCAGCAGCTTATTTGGAATCTGGAGTCCGTGTTCCCACTGTCTCATTCTCGCCTAGGGGTGTGGCTGGGAAAATGTACCTCTAGAGCCTGGATGGCTGGCAAAGAGCTCTAGAAAGCATAATGAGGATGATTTTTTAAAAATCCACCCCCCCACTCCAAACACCATTTTGCTGCATGTAGAAATAAGGAATCTTCTTTAGGTGGTAATATTTATGGAATTATATTTTTACTTAAATCTGTACAACTGCACTACTTTTTTAAAAATCAACAATGAATACTGAATTATCTTAAACAAAGTATAATGATATCACATGGCCTATAAAGTTCGAGTAATGCTATTCAGTACCTACTACTTAGAGTTTTTGACAATAAACTGCATGAATGACAAACATGTACTAATAAAATAAATTTTTAAAAAATTTTAAAAAGATAACCTGAACACATAGCACATAAGTGCCTGGAACAAAATCTTGGTTAACAAATTGGTTTATTTCAATCTAAAATCTGCAAATCTCCCCTAGAGAAGGTGCTGATGGAACCATACCTATGACCTATCCTTCAGAACACTCCACAGTAGATGATCTCTGTAGACACTACCCTGTGCTATAAGGGTATTTAGGCACATTAGCTGCCTGCCGGGTAATGTGAATATTTTAATTGACAATTAAATTGTGTGCATTTTCTTCTCATCTTGAAAAGTAACTTTTAAAGCAAAAAAAAAAAAAAAATCAATCCTACAAAAATTCCTCAAGAGTTAGAAGAGTAGGGACTACCTTTTTTTTAAAATTTCATAAGAGCAACTTTATGGCAATACCAAAACCAAATGGAAGAATGGAATAAAGAAAGGAAGGAGGAAGGAAGGAAGGAAGGAAGGAAGGAGAAGAAAGAGGAAAGAAAGGAAGGAAATGGAAGGGATGAGACAGGACAAGAAAGAAAAGCAAAGGAAGGCAAAGCAAGGGAAGGGAAGGGAATTATAAACAAGTGTTTCTCATGAAGATAGATACAAAAATTTCCAAAGTGCTAGCAAACAGAATCCAATTGCATATAAAAAGTACAGTGCGCTATAACCAAATGAAATTGATCACAAATATGCAAGGTCAGCTCAACACTTAAATACGCATCAATGTAATTCATCATGTCAACAGAATAAAGATCATTGCAACTGACATACAGAAGGCCTTTGACAAAAATCTAACATTCACTTGTTTTGTTTTTTTTTTTGTTTTTGTTTTTTTGTTTATTTGTTTGTTTTTTGGTTTTTTTGGTGCTGGGGATCAAACTCAGGTCCTTGTGCTTGTGAGACAAGCACTCTAACCATTGAGCTAACTCCCCAGCCCCTAACATTCACTTTTGATGAAAACTTCTAACCAACTAGAAATAAAAGGAAGAGAATCTCTGCAAGCTGATAAAGGATACCCCAAATGAGCTTAACTCCCATCATACATTAATGCTTTAATAATACTTTCCCTTAAGATTAGAAGCAAGATAAGGACGTCTGTCCACACTAATTTTCAACATCTTACAGAAAGTCCAAGCCACTGCAGCAGTTGGGGGGTGGGGAGCACATAGAAAAGGAGAAATAAAACAGTCTCTTTTCATGTATACCATGATGGTGAAGATCCGTACCTTGAGCCTTATACACAATTTTAACTCAAAATGGGATACAGATGTAAAACTATAGCACCTCTATGCACAAACTATAAAACTTTTAGGGAAAAAAAAAAAACAGCAGAGAGGAGATTTTTAAACTTCAGAGCAAAGCAAACGGTTCTTAGATATAACTATAAAAGTTCAAGCCAAAAAGAAAATTTGGTATGTTGTACCATACCAAACATAATTACTTTGTTCTTCAAAAAAAAACAAAAAAGAGAATAATCATGACCAACACTTGGAGAAAGCATTTCCAAATGATAAGTCTGATTATGCACTTCCAGCCAGAATATTTAAAGAACTCTAAAAATTTAATAATTAAATACAACACAATGTTTACATGGGCAAAATATTTGAACAGATAGTTCACCATAAATATGAAAATGATAATTAAAACAGACAAGCTAACAAAACCACAGTGTGATATCATTACACATTTTGAATAACTTTTTTTTTTTTTGAGGATCTTACTACATTACCCAGGCTTATCTCAAATTCATGGGCTCAAGAGACACTCTTGCCTCAGTCACCCAGTTAGCTGGGACTAGAGATACATGACGCCATGCCCTGCAGAATAACAATCTTTTTTTAAAAATAACAACACAAAGCAGAGCAACTAGAACTCATATGTTGCTGATAAGAACACAAACTGTTTCAGGCATCTTGGAACTGTATTTGGCAGTGTCTTATAAAGTTAAACATACAGCACACAACGTACCAATCCCACTCTAGGTGTTACCAAGTGAAAGGAAAACCTCTATTCACACAAAATCCTGTATGTTAACATTTATAGCAGCTTCATTTCCAGCTGAAAACAACTGCGGTGCATGCATACAATCAAATACTATTCGAGAACAGAGAGGAACAAAACTGCTCATCACGCAACAACATGGTTAGAGCCCATAAATATATTTTTCTAAGTGAAAGAAACTAGATTCAAAAGCCCTCATAAATACGATTCTATTTATGTGACACCCTTGAAAAACCAAAACTATATAGGCAAAAACAGCTCAATAGTTGCCAAAGGAGACGAATTAACTACACAGGAGTACTAGAGAATTTGAGGTAGTGCGAGAAATGGTCTCTGTCTTAGCAGTAGTGATGGTTACTTTGCCAAATGTCAAGACTTACAGAATAGTGTACTCAGAGCAAATTTCATTGTATGTACATTCTCCTTAATTTCTTAAATAAGAAAATAATCATTCTTGATTGTAAGCGAATACACCTCTCAGTCCACGTATTTGTATAAATTACATACGTCTTTTCTATAATTCAATGTAATATTTTTTCCCAAGTTCCCATTCTCCTAGGTGGTAGACAAACCTCTTCAATCCTTCCTGATAACTCTCCCATTTCTTCTTCTCCTAGGTCTGTGCGATTAAGCCGTGTGGGGTGGGAGCCCTGGCTACAGGGATCCACAGTCAGAAGTCCACACAAGGCTGTGCATCCACTGTCCCAGGATACGTGGCACGTTACACCTGGAACTGTGCACTCTTTCCAGGTCACTCTTGGGAAAGGGAAAGTTTTCTTATAAAGCTGCTGAGTATTCATTTTCACATTGAATCTCATGTAATAGGGAGTCATTTCTTCTTTAGGACTTTCCTACTACTCCACCAGCACTACAGGAAGGAGAAAGCAATATGCTTCTCCCTGAGCCACAGAGCTCTCTGATTCTTCTACTTCCTCCCTCCCTCTCTCTCTCCCCCTCTTTCTCTCTCTCTCTCTCTCCCCTCTCCCCTTGCACCCCACCCCAAGGAATAGTCTGCTCTTTCTGCTTGCTTCTGGCCAAAATACTTTGCCTACATCCTTAAATACCAATCATTTCCCTTCTCCTCAAAACTCACCAAGTTCCCCTAGGGGTTTAGGGTTCCTTGTGACAAATGTCAGGAAGACAAGGAGGCTATTTCTGTTTTCAGTCCTTTGACTTCCTCCCTTCCCTGAGGCCATCAGGTACAGCATTAGCTACAAAAAACAAGAAGAGTAAAGCAAGATGGAGGCATGGGCAGGGAGAAAAACAGATTAATATCTTAAAATATGACTCTAACTCACTTGTGTAAAAAAAAATTTAAATGTGCCACCTTTATGTCTGTTTCCATCACAGGAAGATGAAAATAAACTGAGCAAACTAGCCCATTACTTAAGGTACCATAAATGTTGGTTATTGGTTTGACACTGTTAAAGGTATATTATTATGTTGTAAAATTATGTTATTCTCCACAAAGCAGAAACAGAAAGAATTTTTAGTGTAAGGAATAATGTGTGAACCAAGTGAAAAAGATGTGCATAAAATCATGCTAAGAAAAGTTGTCGGTCTATCAGCATTCTGTACAGTTGTTCTGAAGCAAAAAAAAAAAGATTCTAAAAAATAAAATTTGTGAAAACTGTGCTGCCAAACGTTAAGTAAAAAATAATCAGTGAAAAAGAGTAATTAATTCACACATTACATATTCTCCTTTTTTAATCCTCTCCAATGGCAATCATGTACTTTTGAGAGGGACATCTGGAAACCTACGTTGGCTTAAAACATTCTCTTTCTAGCAAGCCACTAGCCAGGAAGCTCCATGTTCTCCAAGCTGCTGTCAGCCTGCCCTGCCTCCCTCCAGCTCCAAATGAAGTCAGCTTGCCTTGCTACCAGACAGTCTAAACAATGGCAGATTGGCTCCAATTGCAGAGAACGGTCTCCAGATGTCCACGATTCGGAAAAGCTTGGGTGTGCCCTTCTGATATAAATGCAGCCTTTCTCTAGCCAGCAACCTGCTGGTGGGGTAGAAAGACCCTACCTAGTTAGGCAGGCAACCTACCTGGTTTACTGCTGGTGCCTGTAGTAACAGTGAGGAAGCATAAAGTCTATTGCTACCATAAGACATGAGATTCTATGAAATTTCCCCTTTTCAAGAAAGTGAAAAAAGAATACTACACTCCGGGAAATTTGTTTTCCATACAAATAAAAAAAACTTGACTGATTCCGTACCAATATGAAAACAAATGATGACATATTTAGGAATTGTATAACCTGAGAGATAAAACACAGATAATAAACATGTTGGGAAATCATTTAAAAAATATTTATCAACTAAGTTCACTAGTTATGGCGATAGATACAATTTTTTATTTAATGATGGGTGGTACTATATGATCCCACTGGGATTCTATTATTTCCTGAATGCAGGTGAATGAGCAACAGACCTTATCAATTTGAAACATTTTGAAAGACCAGTATGATTCAGTGGGTGAAAAAAGGCTAACATGGAAATGTTTATAAGACAAATTGCTTTCAGGTCTGTATGCTATTGCAAAGGTGATGAGTACTAAGTTGAGCTAAATCACTAGGGAATAAAGGGCATAATTTGTAACTGACATGTTATCAAGCAAAGGTATTTTTACAGAATTTTTAATTTTTAAACCACTGGTTTGACAAAAACTAATCTTTTTGACAAATTTGTCTCATTAAGAAATTACATTCTATGTGTTCAGATGAAGAAGTTGTTTTCTACCTTTGCATATATGTTACATGAGTCGAACATCTTGAGGTACTCAAAGAAGTGGTATTTAAGCAGTGAGACCTTCCCTTTACTTCGCCTGTACAATAAGCCACATGACCAAATCAAATTAATGATGTCAGGATTTCAGGGGGTAAATGGAAAATTCATACCTCTTGTTTAATTTTGCTGTGAATCTAGAACTGTTCTAAAAAATAGCCTTTTTTTTTTTTTTTAGGGAATCAGGACATTGTATTTTATGTAGATGCTTCTAGGAAAAAAATATTACTTTTTCCCAAGATTAAGAAAAAGCACAACACATGCACTTAAATTATTTCTAAAGGAGATTCTTCAGGTTTATTTACTTTTTAAATTCTAGTGGAAAAGACACAAGTAAGATTTAACACAAAGTCCTGGCTCAGATCACAGTTCCACAAAGCACCACCTATATGTTAATCTCTTCCCTTCTCTAGGCCTTCACTTCATCACTTTGGATTTGGACAATAATAATTACTGTTCTGCTATAGTTTGGACCTGAAATGTCCCCCAGAGGACCATATGTTACAGGCTTAGTCCTTGGCTTAGTCCTATTGGAAGTCAGTAGAAATTTAAGAGATGGCACCTAGTGGGAGGTTTCAGGTCACTGCTGTGTCCCTTAGAGGGGGTTATGGGATCCCTGTCTCTTTCCTTCTCTATGTTTCACTCCCAGCTGTGAAGGGAGGGTTTGCCCTGCCCTGCATTCCCACCACAATGTGCTGCCTGGCCAAGGTGCAAAAGTAACAAGTGAACCAACCAAGCACTGAAACGTCCAAAACCATGAGCCAAAATAAACCTTTGCTCTTTTAAAACTGATTATCTCAGGTTTTTTGTTACAGTAAGAAGACAATGACTGACACATTTTCCCTACCTAAAATGACATAGATATGAAAACTCTTTGAAAAACCATAACGTTATATACAAATGTTAGCAAGCAAGAAAGAAAACAGTATGCTACAATAATTATTCATTCATTCATTCAACCAATAGTACAGGAGGAATACCTAATAAACCAGGCTCACTGCTAGGTTCTAGGGATTCCAAAGAAAACAACATAGAGAAAAATCACAACCTCCCCGGACTTCATAGTTTAATGATGAAGACCAGCACCAAATAATCATGTAGTTAATCACGTAATTCAAACTGTGATATTTTCCATAAGGGAAAATTAAAGACAATTAAATAATTATGATGAGTGACTTGGTTTAGATTAGAAGCAGTGCGGAATGGGAGGTAAAGGAAAGAAGAAAAAATTTCTCAGAGATTTGAAATATGTGGAGTTCACAAGGATGAAATTTGATGGAAACAGGTTGTACAGAATACTCTTAGCAAAGGAAAAAGGCGCATCCAAATGTCTGGAGGAGAAAAGAGTTCTGCTTCCTCAAAGTGGTCAAAGGCCAGGATGGCTGCTGATGGCTGGGTTCATGTTGCCATGATGGAGGTCTCAGACTGCTTTGGAGGCGAGGACTAGACTAGAACAATAGTGAATACTGACATTCTAATTTTTAATGGGGTGAAATTTCTGTCATCAATAAATGATTCCAGTTTAGAAAGTCTCTATGTTTGAAGCAAATTCCTGATCTCTATTATGGTGAATGTTTAAATTAGAAAAAAATCATTCCATGTTGTGGTCAGAGTTAGGACTTTGTGTTAATTCTTAGCCGAGTGCTTTTTTTAGGTGGTAAAATACAGATTATCATTAATCTCACTTGAAATACTCCCTCTCAGTTGGAACACATTTGTTCTATCATTCTTGCCACTTTTAGGAAACAGTTCCAACGTCCTCTTTCATGAGTGTTTCTATGAGCTGTGATCAAAAATATGGCGAATGCCATTGCTGTGTGCTGTCCAATGGAAGGCAGGTTCATCAAAACATGGCAATGTGTCCTCATCGACCGTATTCACCAGATCTGGCACCATGAGACTTCTGGCTCTTCCCCAAAGTTAAAATGACCATAAAAGGTAAATGTTTTGAATCAGTTCAGGACTTCAAGACAGCCACAGCAGCGCAACTAAAGACACAAAAAGAAGGATTTTCAGAACTGATTTAGAAAGTGGCAAGAATGTTGGGGTCGGTGTGCTCAATATAAGCAGTCATATTTTGAGGGATATTAATGGCAATGTGTCTCTTACTGTCATACATTTTTTAATTTAAATATTCACTACGCATTTTGATCAAATTCGCAGTTGGCAATTATTAAGCCTGGAGGATATTTTGGACATCCTTTGATCTTTAGGCTTCAAAGAGAAGGTAAGTTTGTTAAAATTTAAATTTTTTTCAAGCAAATTGATAGACCAGAGTCTATTCTAAAAAAGGTGAAGCAGACCTAAATCCAACAGGGGAAGGTCCTAAGATTATTAGAACTGGAAAAGAAATGAAGCAGTCACTATCTTAACCACACATACCTACTCAAGCATCATATGAAGAAGACAAATTATATTCTTTATGGTACACTACAGAGGCTTATTGTGGTTAGACTTTAAAGAACATCAAAATGACCCTCAATTTGTAAGAAAGAAATGAAGAAAAGCAGGAGAGGTCTAATTTGGCAGGATGAAGAAATAGGTATTTCTCTAGAAGTCCCAGATAAGCCATAAACTTAAATATACATTATATCACCCTTTAGGAACATTTAGAGATGCTTCAGGTGTTTGCTAGGACCAATGTAATAGATAATGTTTAAAATTTCCTCCTGCACTGAGAGTTGCCACTGGAAAAAGACCCCTTAACAAAAAGATTTAAGAAACTATTCTCGGTCAAAGGGAAATTTCATTCCCCCAAAGTGTTCATCGTTTAGAAGATTAGAATTAAAATCAGAAGTGGGATATCTTTAATAACACCAACAGCAGGGAGTTGTAGTGAGTTTGGTAAGCTATACATGGTTCCTACAATCCAGTTTTCCATCGAGATAATTTTTCATTTATCTTCTGATCACTTATCTCTTTAGCATTGTCCAGTATGAGTGTAGAAGAAACATAGTGATATTGAGGCAGGAAGAAGTAGTCCAAGATACTGGCCTGAGCTGAAAGCTGGAGGAGATTTAACAGGTTGAGAAGTTATGCACTTAAAAGTAACAGGGCAAAAGAAGGCATTTTTGTATGAGGAAGACAAGGAGAAATTATATGGAAACAGAAAGCACATTTGAGAAAATGCAATAATCAATAGTTTGGGGTATGTGTTTTGTTAGTTTGGTGAATAGTCAATCTGGAGCTTAACATTTACCCAACAGGCCAGGAATTCTTAACCTCAAGTTTCTCTTAGTCTTCTGAGTACATGAATGTAGTATCTCACAGGTAAAAATGAGGACTTGGTTCCATGATGCCTTAGCAATTCCCTTAGGGAATGTGGCAACTCAGCCTATACCAAGTCAGAGTTTGGGGTTGTTATTTTGGTTAAGTATGATTGAGTCAGAAATGGTCTGAGTATGTACTTCAGTGGAGTAGCATGCATTTAGCATGCATTAGTCTGGGTCCAATTCCAAATACACACACACACACACACACAAACACACACACATTTTAATTTGACAGGATATAAAGTTTGATAGACATATTACTGAATAATCAAACTAATGGGATTTTGAAAGATAACCTGTGCTATAATGAATTCTCCCTTCATTTCCTGCACAAAGTATAATCCAGATGAGATCTTAAACATTAAGATAACATTTAGTGACCATGTACTATCTGCCAAGTATTGTAGTAAGTGCTTTATCCTCAACACAAGCCTATGAGGTAGGTACCATTCTCATTTCACAGAGGAAGAAAAGACAAAAAGTCAATTGTTTTGTTTATGTCATACATGAACTCACTTTATGGAGTCCACATGTATCAATTAAGCCCCTTCGATCTAAGAGGAGCAACCAAATGTGTACCTATTGCTTCGTCAGTTTAGTACATCCTTCAGGAGATAGTGCCCCTTTCTTCTTGGATTTTCTTCCTACATCCAGTCTATCTACAGGTGCCATCAAAATTTCCATTTTCTCATCTAACATCTATTATTTTGTTGCAGCAATGGCAAATTGATTCCACGTATGGGATTTGGGACTAAGAGAACGTTCAGGATGAGGTCCGATCAATAGCTGAAAACTCTAAAAAGAAAAACCTGGGAACTGTGATGGACCAGATTTTTCCAGCTGGAAGAAATTCATGGGGAAAAGGAAAACTGAGCTGACACAGCGGATGACGACAAAGACACAAGACAGAGAACGAATCCACATGGCAGGCACAGCTCTGCTCTGCAGCCACGCCTCGCCCAAGAGCTGGTGTTCTTCTTTTCCGTGGACTCTGTGAACATATTTCAGTGTCTTTCCAAAAATTATTCGTTTAAGCTTGCATTTGTTGTCATCACTGTTGCTTTATTTCTAAGAGCCTGTTACATAAGAGGCAGTGAAGACACAAAGATAATTATCACACATTCCCCGTATCTTGATGCATAAGAGGTGCTTCCTAAGGACGCAAATCGTTGTGACATGGAATCCCCATCAGCGGTGAAGGGTAGTGATATGACCTCCAGGGAGTATATCTGAGACATCTAACCCCACTTGCCCTTCAAAGGCCTCCTCTGTAAGATCTTGATCTACTTTCTACACATTCTGAGTTCCTCAGACCAAGAATTCCACTACAGTAATAGTAAAGACATGGTAATTGTGGCAAGATCTGTCTGCAGCTGTACCTCTTCTGGGTATCGCTCCAAAAGAGTTAAAGTCATCATATTAAAGCATTATGTGCACACCTGTGGTTTTTTTTAAATGAAAATTTACATAAGATTTAATTAGCATATAACAACTACCACAATTGTGACTTAGAACTTGTTCATTATTTCTTAGAAATTCCCCTCTAACTGCAAACGTTCACAGCTCCATTCTAGTACCCAGCTCACTGATATGCTTTTGTTGATGACACTTGAGTGTTTTAGAAATTTACACCATTGGATTCATAGAATAATTGCTTTTTTGCTTCTTGCATTTAATATATTTTTGAAATTTGTCAGTGTTTTTGTGTGTTCCAGTCATTTGCTCTTGTTATTGCAAAAAGAATTCTATTGTATAGATAAACCACAGTTTGTTTAGTCATTTATCTGTAGAAGTATTTGAAGTATTTCCAGAATTATAATGAATGATGCTGCTGTAAATAATTGTACATAGAAATTTTGTGGACATATCTACATGTTTTCTTTAAACATGTAAAATGGAATTGATGAATCATATAATTATGTGCCCATGTTTTGGTGGTTGTTGTTGTTGCTGCTGCTGTTTTTGGTGCCAAGGATTGAACTCAGGGCCTTGCACTTGCTAGGTAAGCACTCTAACCACTGAGCTAACTTCCCAGCCCATACCCGTGTCTATAGCAGCTCAACTCACAATAGTTAAATTATAGGAGCCATGTATATGCTCGTTAACAGATGAATGGATAAAGAAAATATGGTATATACACGATGGAGTATTACTCAGCCATAAAGATAGGTAAACATGAGTTATTTATAGGAAAATAGATGGATCTTGAGACCATAATGCTAAGATAAATCAGTCAGAGACAGAAGGTTAACTATTGCATGTTTTCTCATATATGAGAAAAACAAAATACAAAGAGTTCAGAGAGCCAAAAAAGAGAAGGCAGGAAATAGAGAGGTAGACTACATGAAGACGGGCAGGGGATCTCGTGAAGGAGGGACAGGAGAGAGCGGAAGGAGAAGTGGAAATAAAAATGATCGAGATGCTCTATGTCTAGGTACCAATTCCCCAAGAGGAATGTATTTATGTATTAAAACATACACTAATAATATTAAAAAGTTATTTGAAAAATGAAAAAATATCAGGGATCTGAAGACATTTTCTGAAAAGGGCTAGGTAACAAATGTTTTGGCATTTGGAATATACAGGCCGCTTAAATCAATTACACTCTGCTATTGTGGTATAAAAGCAAACACAAAGAATACTGAATGGAATTGGCATGCTTAAGTTGTAATAAAGTTTTATTTACAAAATACGCATCAAGCTGAATTTTATCCACAGGTAGCAGGTCACCAAGCCTGGCTATAGGCATCTGGCAGCAAACTGAAGGTAAGAATCATGATGTGGAATGATAATTGATTGGCATAAGTATATGCCGATTGCTGGAGAAATTCAGAGGAAGCACTAACATAAACTGTCAGTATCAGTCAAAAAATAGGTCTGCAAAAGGTGACACTTGAGCTGTCTGTAGGGACAAGAAAGTGTTAACCAGAAAATGAAGGCGTAGGTAAAGAAACAAACACCATCATTTATTAATCAGTGAACTTTGGGAGACCCTGGATTTGAGGAACAACTGACAGTTCCTCAAAATTGTACCAAAAGTATAGAGTTAGGAAAGTAACAAGAAAGAGGAGGAAGCAAAGAAATAAGAATTAGTAAGAGAATAAAGAATTAAATGCTAAGAAATCTGAACTTTATACAAAAGCTTTGGGGACACCTAGTACAATTTTAAGTGTAGCAGATTAGATATCACCTAATTCTTCTTTCCTTTTTTGTAATATTCCTCCGGGACAATACAAAATTGAGGAAGGGATTCCAGGTAAGAAAACACAACAATTATTAAGTTATGAGTTGGTGAGGGCCTGGATTTAACCAGTGAAGTCAATTTACATACTAGACTCAGCAGGGTGCATCTTGGAGACACGTTATGTAGGTTCAGAGAGAGAAAAATAGTCACCTGCAGGAAAATGAGCACATGGCGTCACGCAGCAATTTGGAACATTTGGAGAATGGCAAGTTCTTCTTGGTGCATGTTGAGTGAGATACTATAGGACATTCAGGTGCAAACGCAGGGGACCCAGCAGACAGCTATGAGGGTGGATTCCCTTTGTACGCCATGTTTACTATGCAAAACTGGGAGGGTGGGGGGCATCAGTACTGTCATTTCCCAGATGAGGAAACTAAGGCAAAGGAAAGGCCAGGGAAATTTTTGTCAATAGTAACCTGGCTGGATTTTTCATCTTTTAGACTGAATTACAGAGTTAATAGTCCACGAGCTTAAAAGCGGGTGACAAGTTTATTTCCAAACAATGGGTGAGACGAAAAGGAAGGAAAGCGACGTCTGAAAGCTCACGGACAAAGACTTTTGGGAAAGAGACCGTTGAAGCAGGGCAATGACATTTCTGCTCAACAGACTGTCCGAGTGCAGGCCGCACCTGTAGCTGCTGTTTTCTCTCAACAGTCCTTTTGGCTCCTTCTATCTCCCGTATCATCATCTGCAAACTGAGACTAATATTCACACCTATTTACTAGGGTTATACATAGCAATTAGAAAGACGTACGTGAAAATGGGATCATACACATAGTAAATAGTGAATACTCAAGAAATATGTACAATGATCCTTATCATTAATGTGAAGAGGAAGTAAAAAATAAAGCTAAAAATGAAAAAGTAGGAAATGGTACTTTTCTAGAAGTGAAAGAAAGGAAAA
>PVJO010032424.1:0-13205 GCA_004026905.1 Hystrix cristata | reverse complement strand
TGATTTTTTAATTGGCTTTTTAAAAAGAGATGTAGAAATTGCCTTCTCTATGGTGATTAGGAACTCCTGAAGTTGTTAACCCAATTTTAAAATGGTGTAAAGGGTTTTTAGGCTTCCTATATGATTGATGCTTTTCCTTCACATGTAGGAAAGACTTAGAATCTGAGGTTTCTGAGGAACATGAGAGCAGACCAAGACCTGTGAATTTCATGAGCACAGGCTAGTTGTTGTACATTATTTGCCATGAAATGAGTCCCTTGGTAAGAAGCAACGCTGTGTGGAATACCATGAGTATTGCACTATTGGCATTCTGTAAGCCTACTGATGATAGTTTGGGTAGAAACATTACATGCACGGATGTCAAGATGTCAAATCTATATTGAGAGGGTCTGTGCTGATGAGAACAAAGTGCTGTCCATTCTGTAATGGAAGTGGTCCAGTGAAATCAACCGACTACTAGCTGGCTGATGACTCTAGCTGGGGAATCCTGCCATACTGAGCACTCAGATTTGGTTTCTGGTATGGACAGATCAGGCAGTTGGCAGTGGCTGTAGCCAGGTCAGCCTTGGTGAGTGTACATCCACATGGCTGAGCTCATGCTTAACCTCTGTATGAATTTAGGACTGACTTTCTCATTACTGTAAAAAAAAAATAAGATTACTGATATTTTGATAAGGATTGATTTGAATCTGCAGATTGCTTTGGAAAGCACAGCCATTTTAGCAATATTATGTTTTCCAACATATGAACAGGAGATACCGTTCCATTAATATAGGTCTCTTTTAATTTCTTTCAGCAGTATTTTGTACTTTTGTTAAATCTGCAAGTCTTTGTCTTCTTGGTTAAATTTATTTCTAAAAACTCTATTTTTGTTGTTGCTGTTGTTCTTGTTGTGTATCAGCCAGAATCCTCAAGAGAAACAGAACTTGATGGATGTCTGGATGGAAGGATGGACACACACATACACAGTAAGAGATTTATTTTAAGAAATTGCTTCTCACAGTTACAGAGCTGGTAAATCTAACCTCTATGGGGTGGGCTAGAAACTCAGGCAGGTGATCTGCAGTCTTTGGGTAAAATGTCTTCTCTAGAAAAACTGTTTTTGCTCTGTTTTTTAAGTATATGTTTTCAGTACATAATTATTACATTCATTGTGCAAGTTTGGTACCTGTATGTAACACATCTTAGTTCCTTTTTGGTCCCCTTCCTTACCTTCCCCTTCCTCCCCACCCCTATCTCTTGGTCCCCTTTCCTTTTTGTAAAAGTTGTACCTCCCTGTTTCCCATTATCTACCTTTTATTTTTGCTTTTTATTTATAGTGTGGATTTTTCATATAAGAGAAGTTATGCAATATTTAAGCTTCTGTGTCTAGTTTATTTCACTCAACATTCTAGTCTCAAGGTGCACCCATTTTCCTACAAATGACTCAAATTTATCCATCTTTATGGCAGAGTAGCATTCTTTTGTGTACGAATAACAGCGTTTTCTTTATCCACTCATTTGTTGGTGGATATATAGGCTGCTTTCAAGATTTAGCTGTTATGAGTTGTACTGGTATAAATCTAAGTATGCAGGTATCACAGGGGTATGACATCTTTAACTCTTCTGGGAAGACACCTAGAAGGGGAATAGCTGAGTTGAATGGAATTTCTATTTTTTTTCCAAGAATCTCCATACTGATTTCCATAATGGTTGAACCAGTTTACAATCCCACCAACAACATAGAGGAGTTCCTCTCCCCAACCCCACAGCCTCACCAGCATTTGTTATTATTTGACTTCTTCATGATCGCTATTCTTTCTGGAGTAAAATGGAATCTCAGTGTTATTTTCATTCGCATTTCTCTGATGATCAATGATACTGAACATCTGTTCATGTATTTATTGACTATTTGTACTTTTTCTGAAAATTATCAATTCATTTCAGTGGTCCATATTTTGACTGGGTTTTTACTTTGCGAGGTCTGGGTTTTCTGGGGCTTTTTTTTGATTTTTTGGTTTTTGGGTTTTTAGTTCTTTGTATAGTCTATGTATCAGTCCTCTCTCCAAGATATAGCTGGAAAAAAAATTTTCCCATTCTATAGGTTGTCTCTTCACTCCATTGGTTGTTTCCTTTCTTGTGCAGAAGTTTTTAATTTAGAGCACTTATGCCCTGGACCAGCACCCACCCACCAGCAACATCATCGCAGGTCCAGGGCCTGCGCACACACACTAGCAGGCTCAAAATCCAGTAAGGTGGGAAAGATCTAGGATTGGAGACACATTTAACCCAAAAGGAAATTCATAGACTGAAAATCAAAGGATGGAAAACAGTATTTCATGCAACAGGAACCCTCTAAAAAGCAGGGGTAACTATCCTAATCTAAGACAAAGTGAACTTCAAACTAAGACTGATCTTGAGGGACAAAGAAGGTCATTACATACTACGTAAGAGAAAATTCCATGAGGAAGAAATAACAATCACTAATATTCATGCACCAAATTTCAGTGCATCTAACTACATAAAACAAATATGAAGGAACATGAAAAATCAAATAAACACTAATACAATTATAATGGGAGACTTCAATACCCCACTGTCACAAATAGACAGATCAACTAGACAAAAAATTACAAAGAAATATCAGAACTGAATCAAATCTGTGAACAAATGGACTTAGCAGATGTCTACAGAATGTTCCACCCCACAACAGCAGAATACACATTCTTCTCAGCTGCACATGGGACATTCTCCAAAACAGACCACATGCTAGCTCATAAAGCATGTTTAAGTAAATGTAAGGGAACTGAAATTATCTCATGCATACTATCAGACCATAGTACAATGAAACTGGAATTCAATGGTAACAGAAACCAAAAAAACCACATAAACACATGGAAACTAAATAACATCCTCCTGAACAACAGCTAGGTCACAGAAGAAATTAAAGAAGAAATCAAGTAATTTATACAGTTAAATGATAATGCCAATACAACATACCAGAACCTATGGGATACAATACAAGCAGTGCTACAAGGGAAATTCATTGCGCTGAACTCTCACATCAGGAAAACAGAACGTGCTTAAATAAACAATTTAATGTTGAACATCAAATGTCTAGAAAAAGAACAACAAATCAAACTCACAGCTCATACAAGAGAGGAAATTATTGAGATCAGAGCTGAAATTAATGCAGTTGAGACTAAGAAAACAATACAAAGAACCGACAGATCAAAGAGTTGGTTCTTTGAAAGATTAAATAAAATAGACCAACCCCTAGCCAAGCTCATCAAAAAAAAAAAAGGTAAAGAAAAGACCCAAATCCATGCAATAAAAAATGAAAGAGGTGAAGTCACAATTGACCCTCTGGAAATCCAAAGGACCATCAGCACCTACTTCAAGAACCTATACCCAAAGAAGATGGAAAACACTGAAGAAAAGGACAGATTCTTAGAAGCATATGAGTTATCAAAACTGAATCAAGAAGAGATAAAAATACTAAATAACCCAATATCAGTCATTGAAATTGAAGAGGTAATTAAAAACCTACCAACAAAGAAAACCCCAGATCCTGATGGTTTCACAGCTCGATTTTACAAGAAATTCAGAGATGATCTAATACCACTACAATTCAAACTCTTTAATGAAATTGAAAAGGAAGCAGTACTTCCAAAATCATTCCTGGAAGCAAGTATTACCCTGATACCAAAACCAGAAAAGGATCCAACTGAAAAAGAGAACTATAGGCCAATTTCCCTAATGAACATAGTGCAAAAATTCTCAACAAGATACTGGCAAACAGAATGCAACACATTATCAAGAAGATTATACACTAAGACCAAGTAGGATTCATCCCAGGGATGCAAGGATGGTTCAACATATGCAAATCAATACATATAACACACTATATCAACAGAGTCAAAGACAAAAATCACATGATCATCTCAATAGATGCAGAAAAAGCATTTGACAAAATCCAACACACATTCATGATAAAAACTCTACAGAAATTAGGAATAGATGGTCTATCTCTCAATCAGATAAAAGTCATCTATGACAAACCAACAGCCAACATCACACTAAACAGCTGGAAACTGGAAGCTTGCACACTAAAATCTGGAACAAGACAAGGATGTCCCCTATCACCACTACTATTCAATATAGTTCTAGAAACATTAGCCACAGCAATTATGCAAGAGAAAGAAATAAAAGGAATAAAGATAGAAAGGAAGAAGTTAAACTATCATTATTTGCAGATGACATGATACTCTACATAGAAGACCCCAAAAATTCCACCAATAAACTTCTAGATTTAATAACAAAATTCAGTTGCATAGCTGGATACAGAGTCAACACCCAGAGGTCAATAGCCTTCCTATATACAAATAACAAGTTCACTGAGAAAGAAATAAGAGAAGATATACCTTTCACAATCACATCCAAGAAAATGAAATGCCTAGGAATCTAACAAAGCAAGTAAAAGATCTTTACATTGGAAACTACAGTACTCTAAAAAAGGAAATTGAAAGGGCTATCAGAAAAAGGAAAGATATACCGTGTTCTTGGGTAGGAAGAACTAACATAGTGAAAATGGCTATACGTCCTAAATTACTATACAGGTTCAACTCAATTCCAATCAAAATACCATTAACATTCTTTACAGAATTAGAAAAAGCAATCATGAAATTCATCTGGAACCAGAAGCGACCAAGAATAGCAAAAACAATCCTGGGCAACAGGGGCAAGGTAGGGGGCATCACAATCCCTGACCTGAAACTATACTATAAAGCTACTGTGATAAAAATAGCATGGTACTGGCAAAAAGACAGACCCGAGGATCAATGGAACACATTAGAAGATGTAGAAACAACTCCAAACACACTCAAATACCTCATCTTCAACAAAGGAGCCAAACACCCTCACTGGAAGAAAGATAGCCTCTTTAACAAATGGTGCTGGAAAAATTGGCTTGTCACATGCCGAAAACTAAAACTAGATACACGTCTCTCACCATGTACTAAACTGAAATTGAAGTGGGTCAAAGATCTAAACATTAAAACAGAAACACTAAATCTACTGGAGAATAGAACAGGAAGAACTCTCAAAGACATAGGGGTAGGAAAAAAATTTATGAACAGAACCCAGACTGCACAGGAAACAGTACAAAGAATCAGTGCTTGGGACCATATCCTGTTAAAAGCCTTTTGCACAGCAAAAGAAATCACCAATAGAGCAGGACGAAAATCCACAGACAGAAAAAATCTTTGCCAGCTGTCCCTCAGACAAGGGTCTAACATCTAGAATATATAAAGAACTCAAAAAAATCAAACCCCCCAAATTTAAAAACCCATTCCAAAAATGGGCATCTAAAATGAATAAACATTTCTCAGATGAAGAAATAAAAATAAATATATGAAAAGAGAAGTGAACATATGAAAAAGTGTTCAACATCACAGGTCATTCAAAAGATGCAAATCAAAACAACACTAAGATTCCATCTCACACCAGAAAGAACAGTTATTATCAAAAAATCAACCAACAACAATTGCTGGCAGAGCTTTGGGGAAAAAATGTACCCTCCTCCACTGTTGGTGGGAATGCAGACTGGTCCAACAACTATAGAAGTCAATGTGGAGACTCCTCAAAAAACTACAAGCAGAGGTTCCATTTGACCCAACTATTCCTCTGCTTGCTATCTTCCCACAAGAATTGAAAACCTCATACCACAGCAATATATGCACAACCATGTTCATAGCAACACAATTTGTAACAGCTAAGTCTTGGAAAGAACCCAAATGCCCAACAACTAAGGAATGGCTAAAGAAGATGTGGTTTTTCTACACAATGGAGTACCACTCTGCCATAAAAAATGATAAACTAGAGACATTTGTAGGTAAATGGATGTACCTTGAGCACATACTCTTAGGTGAAATAAATCAGACAATCATGAGTACACATCTAATTGTTTCTCTGATATGAGAAACCATAAGTGCAAATAAGGACAAAGAGGTATAACAAATATTAGGTAAAACAAAGATGATATTCAAAAGAGAGGAAAACTAGAAAGGAAGAAGTGGGTAAAGAAGGAAGGGGGAAAGGAAAGAAAGGGGAAAGGAGAAAAATGGAAAAATGTAAATAAATCTGCTGTAAACTGGGAAGGCTGGGGGAGCAGAAGGAAGGAGTGGGAAAGGTGTGGGGGACCAAGATGCATCATGTACAGGTACAAAATAATCATGATAAATATGATCATTATGTATACATTGTACCAATACATGCTCTTGGTTTAAAAAAAAAGGCTTTTTAATTTGATATAGCCCCATTTTTTTGAATCCTGGTGTTATTTCTTGTGCAACCGAGTTTCTTGTACATCTATGTCTAAAACCATCTTTGTTCTTAAATCCTTCAATTTGATTGGATGTAGTCCACTCACATTATCAAGGGTAATCTCTTTACTAAAAGTCAATTGATTGTAGATACTACCCACATTTACAAACTATCATCAGAATGAAACTTAAATTAGCATTTGATTAAATAAGTGGATAACATAGCCAAGTTGACACATAAAACTAGCCATCATAAAAGCCGAATTAGGTGAACAATAAAGTTGAACAGTCACTAAACATGTAATTATGATTATTTAATATTCTCCTGGAAGTTCTGGTCATTTTTAAAATATAATAGTAAAACTAAAACCACAAGAAAATCAATTGAAAAACAACAATTTTAAAAGTTCAAGAAGTGGTTGTCAAAATGTTTAATACCATAAAGCTACAGTCATCAGGACAGTAGGCTGGGCAGGTAGCTTAGTTAGTACAGTGCTTGCCCAGCATGTATGAGGCCCTGGGTTCAATCTCCAACACCGAGAAAAAAAAAAAAAACCCTATCAACTGAACAAAATAAAAAGTACATAAGTGAAATATAAAGGCCATAAATAAAAGCATACAAATGTAGTCAACTGATTTTGACAGCCCTCTACCACTTGAGCTAAATCCCAAACACTTGACAAAAGAAAAGAATCATTAGTGAAGAAAAGATTGTTTTTTCTTCAACAAATCCTGCTGGATAAAATGGACAACCATATGCAAAAAAAGAAAAGAACCTAGTCACAGACTTTATACCTTTCACAAAAAATAACCTAACATGGATTCCAAGCCAAAAGGTAAAACGCAAAACTATGAAAACAAAGAAGAAAATCTATGTGACACTGGGTCTGATGATAATTTTTTAAGTATAATACCAAACGTTTGATAAACTAAGGAAAAAAATTAAGTTGAAATTTATTAAGATTTAAAACTTCTGTTAAAAGACTGAAAGGATAAATCACAGACTGGCAGAAAATACTTGCAGAACATTTACACTGTATCTATCTGGTAGAAGGTCTTATGCCCAAAATACATAAAGAACCCTTAAACTCAACAGCAATAAAAGATATAACCCAACTTTTAAACTGGAACATGGGGAGAACGCACACTAAAAGATGGATATCATCATTTGGTGTTAAGGAACCACAAATTAGAACAATGAGTAACCACCTACACACCTGTTTGGAATGGCTTAAATCCCAAACCTGACAATACCAATTGATGGTAAGAATGAGGAGCAACAAGAACTCTCACTTAATGCTGATGGAATGCAAAAATAGCAGAGTCACTTTTGAAGACATCTTCGCAGTTTCTTACAAAGCCAAATAGTCTTACTAAACAGAAACTTTATGCATAATCATCCCAAACTGGAAGCAACTAAGATGTCTTTCAACAGGTGAATGGACAAATTGTGGTACAGCTAGACAATAAAGAGATGCAAAGAAATGAGCTACCAAGCCACAAAAAGACATTAATGACTAAAATGCATATTGCTAACTGTCTTACTTACTTTCTCATCGCTAAGACATAATATCTGACACCTGCAATTTAAGGGAGGAGAGATTTATTTTGACTTACAGTTTGTAGACGTTTCAGTCCCAAAGTCTGTTAGCTTCCAGGCAGAAGGACACAGCGGAGGAGAAGCAGAGAGCAAAGGGAGGAGCTCTCAAGGAAGATGGACCCTTCCAGGCCACATCCACAGTGACGCACCTCTTCTGACCAGACTCTGCCGCCAAACAAGAAGTCAATTATACCTTCCTCATAATCCCACCATCTCTCAAAAGCCCCACATATAAGCATAGAAGCTTAACCATAACACTAATGGAAAGAAGTTAGTTAAGAAGTTCCAACATGGCTGACCAGAGGAGGAGTCACGTCAGGGTTGCTTGAGGAGATCTCGCTGAAGCCGCAGGTATGCCCTGTAATAGAGAAGGGTCTTACACACTGAATCAAAATACTAATTGGAAAGGTGATACATGCATGCCAAACCTAATAACTGGATCACTGGAGGGGGAAACTTAGCCAGTACAGCTAGTCTGCACTTCTCCAGCTTCACCTCTCCCGGATGCAGCCATTATGAGAACATTCCAAATAGTCTGAGAGAGGGACTGACCTCCTGAGTCAGACTCCTTATATACCGGCCCCTTCGTCCCACCTGCTGTAACCCAGACAATGGGAGTGCTACAGCCTGGTCTCAGCTCATCAGCGCTCAACTGCTCAAAGGCAATCCCACCCCCAACCTGGGCAGAGAGAGGATAAACAGGCGAACAGGGACGGCGGATTCCGAGGGTGTGCACGGCCGCCATGTGGACGCTGCAGCTTGCAGCCTGAGAATGAATGCTGACTCCCGTGGTTCTAGGCCAGCTGTCGCCTCTCCTGCAGACTCCCCTGCTCCACATTCTGACCCCTGAGCACCCCAGCCAGAGCACAAGCACACCCTCCACTCCATGGTCCCCTCGCCCCTCATGAGCCTTCCCACACTTCCGCTGTCAGGCCTGGGGCCAGAGGGGGAGTTCCTAAGCCAAAACCGGGCACAGCATCCTATTCTGCCTTTAAGGAGGTAGAGCGAATCCTGAGACTGGGTTTGCCTGGGTTTTGCGGTGGAAAGGAAAACAGTGATACTGGTGTGGCTGCATATAATCAATAGCAGTTGAAACAGGAAGGAAACGGTGTGAATACTCAGGCTTTTTGGCGAAGCGGTCACATGTGAATCACATGTACAGTCTCTTGTTGGAATAGTTGAACTGATTTCCCAAATATTTTCTGTGTTTTTCTTTTCTTTTCTTTTTGTCTGCTTCAATTTAGTTGGTGTCTATTTTCTCACCCTCTTCCTATCTACTTTCTTCAACTCAAGCTCTCATAGCAGTATTATTTTATTTACTTGTTTCAACCACTTTCCTCCTCTCAGTTTTTAGTACACTATATTTTGTTCTATCTCTGTCTCTCAATAACTCCTATCTTCTCTTGTATTAACCCTCTAACCTCTCAATTCTATTCCTTTTGCTCTTCTTTATTTTACCTAGCCCGTTTCCCCTTGACTCTTTTCCACATATCAGGTATTCAAATATAACAAGAGGCTCCGATAGCCTCGCAGCTTCCCTCAATCCCAAAGTATACCTCCCTGTTTATCTCATTCTCATCCCCACAAATATCTTCTTAAAACCTTCAACACTAACCCTTTAATCCAACTAAAAGTCCTACAACAGAATGTGACCCCATATCTAATTTTTTTCATCTGCTACTATTACTATCTAACTTCCCGTAGGCTTACACTCCTCATGCACTCATCCCTCAGTTTCTCCCTACCCACTTTTCCTGCTGCATTGCAGAATAACTGTTAACAACAATTGAATATAGGCTACAAAGAGTATTGATAAAAGGGTGAAAGTATAAATGTGAGGTCTATCACATATAAGCAATTAGATAGATCTATTGGTACTGTTATAAACGAAAGTAATTCTTTCCTCAAAATGCAAGGACAAAGTCCAAATTGCTTAAATAGCTGAAGGGATAAATACTATCTCTAAATAAGTAAAGCTGAAAACATCGTGGGAAGGCAGTATCTTACTAAAAAGATTTTTGTTTCAACTACAAGTTCTCCTCATACAATTTGACCTGGACCCTCAGAACCAAAAAGAGGCGGGGGGATCAAAAACAAAAACAAAAACCAGATATACATACATATAGGATCATGGATAAACAAGGCAAGAGAAGCCTTTCAAGGTCCCCCAATTCTCCCAAGGCAGATTCAGGGGGTACAAATGAAGAGGAAAGCAAGCACCAGGTAGTGGAGCTCTACAAATGGCTCATAGACAAGATAAAGAAACTTGGCAAGTTCAAAAAGGACCTAACTCAAAAGTTCATGAAATTATCACACAAAATGACCAATATGGATTGGGGGAAGCAAAAAATTGGAAGAGCTGACCAAACAGCTCAAAATATGAATAACAAATTTATCAAAGATATATAATCCATGAAAAGATATCTTAGTTACTTTCCTCATTGCTGAGACAAAAATACTCAACACCCAAAGTTAAAGGGGAAAGATTTACTTTGGCTCACAGTAAAGGTTTCACTCCATAATTTGCTGGCTCCAACACTCACACCTGGGAGGGGGCACCTTAATCTTGCCATCGCACCATGAATCAATTACATCCTTAATCCCAGCATCACACACTGTAGATCCGGACACTTCTGAAAAACCTCACCCATGACCACATGAGGCTTTGGGGAGACATCTAGACACAAGCCATAACAGTATCAGACCGAAATACCAGATATAAAAAACTGAGTAGAATTCATAAATTGTAGAAATGATCACTGTGAAAACAGGGTTTCTGAAATCAAAGACAAAATGGTAAATTATGACAAATTACTCAGGGAAGCCCCCAAAAAGATAAGTGAACAAGAAAAACTTATCCAACAGCTACTAGATGATGCTAAGAAGACTAACTCAGGCTAATTGAAGTTAGAGAGAAACTAGAAGATAGCACACATCGAATAATTAATTTGTTTACAGAAATCATAACAGAAAACTTAGCAAATATGAGAAGAGTTCAACATACAAGTAAGCAAGGCTTACAGAACAACCAGCCATGATGAAAAAAAGAAGCTTTCCAAGATACACCATAATTAAAATGCCAGATGTCCGACCTAAAAAGAGAATTTTAAAAGTGATTACAGAAAAACAAAAAATCACATATAAAGGTAAACCTATTAGAATTACAGCAGACTTCTCAATGTAAACTGTAAAGGCCAGAAGAGCTTGGAGTGAAGTATTTCAAGTCCTAAAAGCAAATAACTTCCAACACAGATTGACATATCTGGAAAAACTTTTCTTTCAAAATAGATGGAAAAGTAAGGATATTTCATGAAAAATAACAACTCAAGAGATTTATGAATCCCACACCAGCACTCCAAAAAATACACAAGAATATCCTAGACAGAAATTGTGAAACCAACAAAGCCAAAAATCCAGATGGAATGAATACATCAAGCAACAACAAAAAGGAAAAGAAACGAAAAGACAAACAACAGAGTCAACAACCGAGACAGAGAGCAATGTTAGGAATTAACACCCCTCAGTAATATCTCTTAATGTTAATGGCCTCAAACCTCCAATTAAAAGACTCACACTGGAGACTGGATCGAAAACAGAATCCCACAGTTTGTCACATTCAAGAAACTCATCTAATCCATGGATGAATGGAACAGAATAGGGGATACAGAAACATCCTCAAACACATTGAACTATTTGATCTTCAGTAAAGGGACCAAAAATATACAATGCAAGAAAGATAGCCTATTCAACAAAAGGTGCTATCTATACGCAGAAGATCGAGGCTGAACCCATATCTTTCTAAACTAAAATCAAATAGATCAAAGATCTAAACATTAGAACAGAAACAATAAAACCACTGGAAGATATAATAGGTAAGCCACTGGAATTCATATGTGTAGGCCAGGACTTTCTGAACAGAACTCCAATTGAACAAGAAATAATAGCAAGAATAAACAAATGAGATTATATCAAATTAAAAACTTCTGCACAGCAAAGGAAATAATCAATAGAGTGAAGAGACGACTGGGAAAAAAATCTTTGCTAGTTATATCTTTTGACAGAGAACTAATATCTAGAATAAAGAGCTCAAAAAAATTATACTACTCAAAAGAAAAGACCCAATCAAAACTGCACAAGTGAAATGAATAGACACTTCTCAGAAGTAGAAGTACAAATGGCCAACAAATATATGAAAAAATGTTCAACATCTCTGGCTATTAGAGAAATGCAAATTGAAACAATGCTAAGATTTCATCTTAACACCAGAAAGAATGGCAACTATCAAGAAATCAAAGAATAATAAATGCTGGCATGGCTGTGGTGAAAAAGAAACCTTCCTACATTTTTGGTGTGAATATAAATTAGTGCAAACATTATGGAAATCAGTGTGAAGATTTCTCAAAGAACTAAAATTAGAAATTCCATATGACCCAGATATTCCCCTTCTATGTCTCTTCCCCAAAAAGCTAAAGACATCATATTACAGTGATACATGCATTCCAAAGTTTATAGCAGCATAATTTATAACAGCTAAATCCTGGAAGCAGCTAGCATGCCCATCAACAGATGAATGAATAAGGAAAGTGTGGTATCTATACATAATGGAATACTTCTCAGCTATAAAGAGGGATAAATTCAAGACATTTGTAAAAAAAAAATGGACACACCTAGAAAATGTTAAGTAAAATAAATCAGGTACACAAGCCTGAATACTCTTATTTGAGCAGGATGAACTACAAATAAAGAGCAAAATAAAGGGTTGATAGAAAGAAACAGAGAGATCAATCTTTCGCAAATGGGAAGGGATCCAGGAGATTGAGGGCAAGGGGAAGGGAGATGGGAAGGGGAGTAGAAAGATTTAAAATGTGTCATGTACATGTACCAAATACCCACAACGAATATAAATATTATATGTCATAAACATGAACTAAATAATAATAACAGTAAGAATGAAAATGGGGAAAGGAGATTTAGAGATGAAGGGAAGGAAGTGGATGGGAAGGAGGGGGGTATTTAAAAAGAATCAAGCTGTGTTAGGTACGTGTACCTGCTTCCTAAAATGAATATCAACTTTGTGTACTGCAAACATGTACTAAATAAATTAACAAGCAGGCAAGCAAACTTCAAAAAAAAAGTTAGTTTGGAAAAGCCACATACTGAATCATTCCAACTATATAAATTCTAGGAAAATAAAAACTATAGAGATGATAAAAAGATTTGTGAATGTCAGGAATTTGAGGGCAAAGGGAGTTGAATAAGCACAGAGGTTTTGGGGGGAAATGTTAGTAGTAAAATAACCTCAG